>PVLC010013700.1:0-40997 GCA_004027655.1 Graphiurus murinus
AGGCTAGCTTTCCTGACCAATTGGAGCTCAGATACGAGTCAAGTCCTGATTGGCCAGAAGCAGACATATAAGCCTCTGTTCTGGGTTTGGGCCGCCGCCATTACCCGCATGAAGATAAGCAATCCTGAGTAAAGCTTCTCGCAGAAGGAACCTGGTTGTCGTGTGTTTTCTCCGCTGGACGGACTCAAGCGCGCGACAAAGAATAAATGTTAGTCCCATTTTACAGATAGCAAAACTGAAGATTAGAAAGTTTAAGGTGTTCAAGCAAAGCCTTGGAACTGGTAAGGAAAGGAACTGGGATTCATACCAGACCTGTCTGGCTCTAAGCCTCTGACTCTCAGGATGCCACATTGTTTATGCATGAGCCCCTCTGCTCTTTATCATTTGTGCAAAGATGTCTTTCAGTTGGCCAGTTCTGTGTGCATGAATATTTTTAACACATTGAACCTCACTATAATGTATAATTGCAATGTACCAATAAAAAAAAAAAACAACTAAGTGAAATATTTCTTAAATATGGAATGCTCTATGGGTTTTTGTTGTTGTTATTGCTGTTTGTTTTGTTTTTTTCCAAGTCTAGGGAATACTATTCATCCCGGACTTTTGGACCACAACCTAAATCTCTCATATCATTTTTTTTTCTTTCTCTCATTCTACTTAGATTAATGAGTTAATGAATATGACAAGGGAATTAATAGCACAGCAAAATCTATGAAAAACTGAAATAAAATTTGAATCACTTTAATACTCCTCTTCCCTTACAAAAAAGAAAGAGAGGTGATAAGTAAATATTTCACAGAATAGTGTGAAACAGAGTTATGTCTGGGTGCTTGTTAAAAAATACTTTTTTTTGTTTGTTTTAGGTTTTTCTTTTTCTTTCTTTTTTTTTTTAGGTTCAAATTCTGGAGACCATAATTTGGCAGATAAAAAAGGGATCAGCCAAGTGATTCTGATATAAGTGTCTCACCAGCAGCCTCTGGTCTAGGAAATCAGGGTTTAACTTGATTCTCACTAGACATGTTCCTCCATGGCTAAATGAAAGGTTGGCAATTATAGTCTATAATTGCTAGAATTTATTGGAAGAGATAACATATTGATAGAAGATTGAGTTAAGGGCCAAAGGTCAATGGAATTCTCAGGTTTATATGACTGTCAAAATTTTTTCTAAAAGATTTCATTATTTATTTATTTATTTATTTATTTATTTATTTATGGCACTAAGGATTAAAACCAGGGGCATTATACCTCTGAGACTTACCCCCAACCTGTTTTATTTTTGAAACAAGGTTTCACTAAGTTGCTAAGGGCCTTGCTAAGTTGCTGCAGCTGGCCTTGAACATGTGATCTTCATCTCAGTCTCCCAAGTACTAGGATTACAAGCATGTGCCACCATGCCTGACTTCTTCTGAAAGAATTTTAACAGTAAACTAAGTCTATTTAGCCAACTTCTTCCATTATTGAGAAACTTAAGTAGCTACAAGGTCTCTGATCTGACTTCCAGGTCTTTGATCGATCTTAAATTGTGGAGTGAGAAAGTGGGATTTATTTCCATTTTTCTGTATATGGTTAACCAGTTTTGCCAACACCATTTGTTGAAGACACTATCATTTTTCCAGTGTATGTTTTTGGCCTCTTTGGTTGTGTGTGGATTAGTTTCTGAGTTTTCTCCATTATGCTAAGTAAGATTAGTCAGTCACAAAAAGTAAAAAATCAGATGCCTTCCCTAATATGTGGAAGCTAGGGAGAAAGTAGGTCAGATGAGAGACTCTAGATGAAGAAGAGGCAACCTTAGATGAACAAAGAAGGTGACCTAACTGAAGGTGATGAAAGGGAAACACCCTAATGCACATGAAGTACTTTCACAAACATATCAAAGTCAATCACTAAGCCAAACATGAAAAGGAGGAAGAGGGGAGGGAATGGGATGGGAATTGGAAAAGGGTTAAATAAGTTCTGTGCATATGTGTGCCTCTACCAGCTTGTACCTCATTAAGATGTATTATTACAATGCACCAATGGGAAAAAAAAGAGAGAAATTTAAGATGGAGTTTCCGTGTCCTCTGACACCTGTCTATAATATATACATAATACTCACTGGGGAAAGAACAATGAAGGGAGAACCATGACGGACAAAGGGAGGCATGTTACTATTGTTTATCACTCAGTAGGAGGAGGAGAAAAGTGAAGGACTTAGACAGAGGCAATTATACACGTTGTCTTATGTCCTTCAGTGAAGATTATCTGGGAGTGTTGGTTTAGTCGTAAACTGGTTGTCAATTCGTAGAGCCCAATTATGCTTAACCTGTGATCCCAGAAACGTATCTATTTCCAAAGTTACCATTTCTAGGCAGCTCACCAAAGGAAAAAACAACAATGAACAATGAGTGTGGAAATATTTTATCTAATTCCAATAAACACAATATAAAATGGTTGTCTTTTCTTTCATAACAAATTGGGAAATGTTTTAAAATGGGCAAAATCATACATTGGAGAGAACTGGGTAAGTCCCCTCATTTGCAAATGATAAGAAAGCATAACATGGTGATGCATATAATACTCTTGAAAAATGTTCGTATAATTCGACTTAGCAATTTCCTTTGTAGTAAAGTATTGCAAGTGAGAGTAAGCATGAACCTAAGACTGGCTTCCTATGGTTAAGGTGTGACCTAGTTCAGGAGCTTGTCATGAAGCAATGCTAGGCTCAGGCCGAGTGCTCAAATCAGCCCTGAGTCACCACCGTAAGGCTGGATGCTAGAACCCTGTCATGTCATAAAATAGGTGTCATTTACCCAGTCACAAGTACTGTTATGGTGAGTGCTGTCACCTTAGTTGCTACATTACAGAACTATGAAATATGAATTTCTACTTTTCAAATTTTAGAGAAGGATTTTTAGGTTTTGGGCAGGAATATATCTAGTAATCACTGCATTCTAAACCACAAGCTCCTCAAGGGCAGGGAGAAGGACTAAGGCTATTCCTCTTCCTATATGGTTCCTAGCAGATAACTAATAAATGATGCTGGTGATGATACTGATGATTATATTTACTAATATTTATTGATTATTTACTAAATAAACTAATATTTATTGATTATTTACTATGAATATTCCACATTCATTTTGGCAGTAAGTCTTAAGACTGTTTTTTTTGTGTGTGTATGTGGCACTGGGGATTGAATTCAGGGACATTTTGCCTCTGAGCTATACCCCTAGCCTCATTTTCTTTGTTTTTCATTTTGAAATTGTGTCTTGCTATGTTGATGAAGGTCTCACTACTTGCTGAGGTTGTCTTCAAACCTGCAATCCTTCTGTCAGCCTCGCAAGTATGGTGGCGCAAGCATAAGAATAAGCCACCATATTTGGCTAGTCCTAAAACCTTTAAAACCAGAAAATTTTAAAGGCAGAAGATGCCTTTAAAGATGTTTAACTGAACTCTGCCTGACTTTTACTGAAACCTATTGATAATTGATAATTATTGTGCTCTTTCATAAAATTAGAATTCTCTGGACAATAAAATACGCCCTATACAGAGTCAACTATGAAGTTGGGTCTAAACTTTACTTCTCTTGAGCCGGGCGTGGTGGCGCACGCTTGTAATCCCAGCATTCGGGAGGCTGAGACCGGAGGATCCGGGTTCGCGGCCAGCCTCAGCTACCTAGTGAGGCACTCCGCAACTTAGTGAGACTTGGTTTCAAAATAAAGAATAAAAAACAGGGCTGGGGGTATAGCTCAGAGGTAAAATGCCCCGGATGGAAAAACTTTACTTCTCTACACCATTCCATATTAGTTCTTCACTACTTATGACATGCACTGTACAACTTAATTCTTTCCCTCTGGTTTTCGTTTATGCTTTTCCACTGTTGACTTCAACTTATTGCTTTTAAAAGAAATACAGTCCTAGCTGGGTGTGGTGACACATACCTGTAATCCCAGTACTTGGAAGACTGATATAGGAGGATCATAGGTTCAAGCCCAGCCTTAGCAGTTTAGTGAGACTCTGTTTTAAAATAAAAAGTAAAAAGGGCTGAGAGTTTATCCTGGAGTAGAATACTCCTTGGTTCAACTAAAGGAAGGAAGGAAGGGAGGAAGGGAAGAAGGGAGGGAGGGAGGGAGGGAGGGAGGAAGGAAGGAAGGAAGGAAGGAAGGAAGGAAGGAGAGAAAAAGAAAAAGGTCCTACCATAAATGGAGTAGCAGTGTAGATCCTGTTTGTCCATAGTCACTACTTTGCACACCAGTAAGCATGACCCTGAGTACTGTCACAATCTAAGCAAATAGTCTAGCACCTCTTTCTCTCTTTGAGTAAATGGAAGATGAGTTAAAAACAAAGTTAGAAAGCCAGTCATGATGCTGCACACCTGTAATCCAAGTGCTTGGGAGGCTGAGACAGGAGGATCAAAGGTTTGAGGACAGACTCAGCAACATAGACTCTCAGCAACCTAGTGAGATCATTTCAAAAACAAAAATTAAAAAGGACTGTAGGTGTAGCTTGGAGGTAGATCATCCCTGGGTTCAGTCCCCAGTATCACAAAACAAACAAAGAAACAAACAAAAAACAACCACAAAATAAGCAGAAGAGAGGGTCTAATAGAATTCTTCCTCATTATCTATAAAGGGGATTCTCAGTTAAGGTGGTTTGACTCACAATTTTTAATTTTAATGTAAAAACAATACAGTACTCATCCAGTAGAAAATTATACTTTGAATTCTGGATTCTGGCCTACTCTTGGGCTTATGGGATGTGGGATTATATTCTCTTGCCAGCTGGGCAGCAGCTTTGAGATGCAACTCCCAATTGGCCACATGATCAGGAGGGTAAACAACTAGTACTCTCCAGCATTCTGTGTGTCTAAGCCATGATGTTTGGTAAATGTACTGTATAAGCAAATGAATTCTCTTTTGTCTTAAGTCAATTTGAGTTAGATTTCTGTCACTTGCACTTTGAAGAGCCTTAACTAATATTGAGATTATAAAAAGCTCTAAGATGAGTGACTAAGAAAGCAAGCTCTAAGAAGAATGAATTAGAATGTATTAACTATTGTAAAGAATGGGATAACTAGGACAATAAAATAAGGGATGAAATCTGTTTTAATCTGCTAGGGCGGTCATGGGAAGATATTATGGACTGGGTTGCTGAAACAATAGAAATTTATTTTCTCAGTTCTGGGGACTGGAATGCCCAAGGTCAGGGTGCCAGCTGATTTGCCTAATGATAAGGGCTCTCTTCTGGCTTTCTGGCTTATCGAGATGCCTTTCTTCTCTAGTCTTTTCTAGGTGTTCATGGAGAGAGATGTAGGTATCTCTCTCTCTCTCCCCTCCTCTCCTTTTTTTTTTTTTTTTTTTTAATAAAGTCACCAACCTATGAGAGTCCCACCTTCCTGATAGAATCTAGGCCTAATTACCTCCCAAGGTCCCATATTCAAGTACCATCACATTAGGGTATTCATGTCACTTGCAAGAAAATGGAAGGATTCAGAGAACATTCTGTTAAGTGAAATTAACCAGTCACAGAAAGTGAAGGAGCATATGTTTTCTTTAAATACACAAGCTAGGGAGTAACTGGGATACCAGAGGGACTCCAGGTAACAGAGGAGAAGTAGAACCAGGGAAGTAGTCCAAGTGAAGGGGAGGGGGAAGACTGAGGTTTGTTGTTGGAAATACTAACATTGACTGTGTGTACATATGTGAAAATCCCAATATCAGTCTCAGTCTTCTTTATGGGAAGTGGGGAGATGGGGGGCACCAAGTACTGTGTGCATGTATGTCAATGTCAACATTATTTACATTATAATGTGAGATGATAATGCACCTATAAGAGCACATTAAAAAAATCTGAATCTCAGGAAAACACAAGGAGTCAGTCAATAACAGGATCTGAACTCTGATGAATCAACAAATAACAAGAACAGTGATAATGATAACTAACACTTATTCAGGACCCACTTTGTGTGCCGAATGTTCTATTCCTAGTCATATCGTATAATTTTTACAAAGAAATTCATGAGTTGGTAATGATATTTTCATCCCCTATTTATAAATGAGGAGAAGGAAGCAAGATTATTTGCCCAGGGAATCATGTTATAAGGGAAAAGGAAAAGGCTTCAGTCCTAAGGATGGTGACACTGGAATCCTTGCTTTTCACCATTATGCTTCATTCTACTGGAAATATTTTATTTCCCTGTCTGCCTTTGCCAATGAAGTTGTATCAATACTATAGAGCTATGCATACCATCCCATTCAGACAGCCACCCTCTCTAATACTTTTCAAATTTTAAAAATATATTTTCTGAAATGGACACCTGGGATGTTTTCATGTATTTTCTGCATTAAAATGGAAGCAGAACTGCTCATTCAATCACTCTCATTTATTGAATACAGTTGAATTCCTGCCTCACACATCAGGGACCTAGGATTCCTTGTTCATACAGTTATTTCTTACAAAAGTTCTAACCCTTTGGGAGAAACACATCTCCATAAACAAAAATAATGAAGCTTATAGGAAATTATCTGAAAAAGCATGTTGGCAGGCAGCTTCAGGAAGAATTCTTTCCATCCTGGCATCTGAAAGTGAGGGAGTATGAGCCATTTAAGTATCCATGATAAGATGCTGAATCACCAGGGAGTTGGCTATCAGACAAAGCTTTTTCTTCGGGGAAGGCCAGAGAAAACTGAACATAGCTGGTTGGGGTGGAAAAGAAGCTAAAATCTTGGGAAAATATTAGGTCACTGTCATAACTTTTTTTTTTTTAAGTAATAATAAGATACTGCACACAACTTTCAATTTTCATGGCTTCAAAGAGCAAACGTTTGTTCTTGTCTCAGAGTCCCCTGCTCAGCTGAGGTAATTCTGTTGCAGGCAATGTGTTCAATTCAGGCCTACTCCTTTTGTATCTCTTTTTGCTATCAGTGGCTTCCAGTGCATCTTCTTCTCATGGTGGATGACAGGGCCAGGGAAACAATCTGTGAATGAATTAGGGGAGGAGCCTTCCTTACTTCTTTCTAGGGTCTAGCAGTTACCAGCAATCCTTGGCATTTCTTAAGTCAGGACAGCACAACTCCAATATTTGCTCTATTGTGATATAATCATCTGGATCTTCTTCTTGCAAGGATACTAGTCAATGGATTAGGCTCCACCCTAACCCAATATGGCCTTGTTTTAACTTGATGACACTTACAGGGAAGTTCCCTCTTCACATCTCAGACACCATAGTCATTGGGGCTGTTTCTGCTGCAGGCAATAGCCCTCCTTTCCTCTTCTTGTCAAATGCTACTCATTGATTCCTAAAGGCCCACCCAGCTCATGCATTCCCATCGTCCATTGCATTCTAAATCTATTTGGGGGACTTGTTTACTTCTTGATTTTCTTTAGTTCTTGGCATCTGGTGAGTAGTCAGAAACAGTCTTTTGACTTTATCTTAACCAAGGAGGAAAGGGGAATCTTTTCAATGATTGTTCTGGTGTAAGATTAGCTTTGCTGGATTCCAGACAAAAGAATTTCACCCTCTGCCAAAATATGCAGGGAGCCATGACTTTCCTTTGGAAATCAGATTAAAAGGAGATGATATTGAAATAAAGAGCTCCTATTTAGTATTCTAATAAATGATGCTATTAGGCGTGATTTTTTGAAGATATCTCTAATTGGAGTCATGCCTTATTCAGAAGTCATTAAAGGTGTCATTTAGGTAAAAATATCAAACTTCTCTTTTTGATTACATCTGTAATTATAATGCATTAACAGAACAACCATGAATACAGGAGTCTCCTGTGCTTTTGACATCAAAATGTAGTTGTAAGAGCAACAAAAATCCAACTACGTTACTGTCGCGACCATATTCATGTTAATTACCCTGTGGTTTCCATACAGACAATCCAGTATCACAACATGTCATAGAAATAGTGTTTTGTAGGTTTAATTTATATATGTTGACAGCTGAGTCAATGTCCTTTTATATCCAATCCTGGGCTAGTTTCCAAAATTTGCATCCTTTACCAAGATATGCCTGAGCTGTGTGGAAACTTTTAGAGTTAGAAGAAGAGTTTCAATTATCCATCAATCATCTATTCTACCTTCTTCTCTTACTTTGTTGGTGGTGAAATAGCCTCAGAACTATATAGAACTAGCCAGGTGAGGTGGCCCATGCCTAGAGTCGCAGTACTTGGGAGGCTGAGACAGAAGGATGCAGGTTAGACAGACACTGTTTCAAAGAAATAAAAGGCTGAAAGTTTAGCTAAGTGGTAGAACACCCCTGGGTTCAATCCCTATTATTACTAAATAAATAAATAAATAAATAAATAAATAAATAAATAAATAAATATTAGTTGGCTTTAGAAACTGGGCCACACTGCATACTCTACCTCTGATGTGAACTACTCTTCTAATGTGCCTCCCTGGTTTAATCAACAAGTCTTTTAATGAAGATTTATTATTAGTGATCTTCACAATACAAATAACACACACACACACACATACACACACACACACACACACACACACACACACACACATACACACACCAACTAAAAGCAAGCTAGCTTGGAACTTGCATGTTCCAGAAGTCTCAGAATTCCCAGTGAGCCCTAGCAGTCATTAGGATTACAAGTAGAATAGGGTATTCCCCAAGGTAGAGATGGGGCAATAAAGGAGTCTGAACCTGTGGCAGGTAGTATTTTGCCTCTGACATTGTTAAGCATTGAACGTTTATGGTGATAATAAAAACAGACTGATGTTTCGCTTTTGTTATTATTTTAAAAACATTTCAGACAATGCATCTTGTAATGGTCCATGCTTAGAGAGAAACCCTGTCATGCCTAACATTCTTGTTCTTGGTAAGCCATTATCTTCAAGAAAATATAGATAGGAAAATATGAGAAATGTCCATTATAAATATTGATCTGGAAATTGAAAATGTCTCTTTAATACTATCAACAACAGCTGGGTGTGGTGACATAGTCCTGTAATCCCAGTACTTGAGAGACTGAGACAGAAGAATCACAGGTTCAAGACTAACTTCAGAAACTTAGCAAATTGTATCTAGTGAGACCCTGATCCAAAATAAAAAAAAATAAAATACGGCTGGGGGTGTAGCTCAGAGGTAGAAATCCCCTGGGTTCAATCATACCCAGGAAAAAGCAAAAACAAACTAAAAATAATATCAATAGCACCTCAGTGCATATAGCACTTTATACTCTACAAAATGCTTTCACAGATAACAAAAGATTTCCTCTTCTATTTTAGAGATGAGAAGACTGATTCTCAGAGAGCTAAAATGAAGTTCCTGAGGTCATAAAGCAAGTTAAAGTCTATAGTTGGTTTTTCTAAGTGTTGGGGTTTTCTATTTGTAACCTAAATCAAACCTCAGTCTCATTTTCACTGTTAGCCCTTTACTTCTAACACATGCCAGGGTCAAGAAAAGAGAAAATAATAAGTTAAAAATAAATATGAAACTAGGGAGTATTTGGAATATAAATGGGGATTTTAGATAATGGAGGAGAGGAGCCAGGGAGGTGGAGGTGGTCTAGGGGAAGAAGGAGAGAGAGAGAATCAATGAAAGAATCACTTCCATTGCCAGGGGGTAAATATGTGAGAATACCAATGCCAATCTGAATACCCTGTATGGGGAAGGCAGGGAGCCAAGGAAATGCTTACCGATTGCTGTGTGCATGTATGTCACCATCACTATGAGCTGCATTATAAGACTAAAGTATAAAATAAATAAGTATGATACATAAAGAGGTTAAAGCATAGAATCAGTAAGCATCAGAACAAAAGTCCCCCTAATGGAAGAGCCTCCATTTTCAGGGAGATGTTAGGAGCATCTCTATCCTAATCACAGAATACTTATTTCTCCCATCAAGCTCTGGACATTCGCAAACATATAGTTTGTTATTACTATTTAGGAGGAGAACAGGTCAACACTTTTGTTTTCCTCTATCCACAATACTTTATGGGTTAGCATATGGTTTATAGAGTAAAATCTCTAACCACAGGCCTAGTGTGACAATTCAGAAAGTTTTAAGAGATGCAAACATTGCCAGTCTAAATTAAGATCCTGAGGAATCTTCAGCAATGTTTTCAACATCCCCTAGGTTGCTAATAACAAATACCAGTCACTGGGTCCACACCCAAATTTACTAAATTAGAAACTGTGGCTGTAGCTAAGGCACTGTTCTTTGAATAAACTACCCAATACCTGCTCATACCTTGGATAGGCATTTGGTTGTTAAAATCAGTCATTTAGAGCCAGGTGCTGTGGGGTGTGCCTGGAATCCTACTACTTGGGAGGCTGAGACAGGAGGATCACAGGTTCAAGGATAGCCTCAGCCATTCCCTGTTTCAAAATAAAAATAATAAATAAATAAATAAATGGCTGCAGATGTAATTTGGAGGTAGAATGCCTCTGGGATCAATCTCATTATCCCTCAAAATCTATTTATTTATTCATTAATTCAATAAATTCTTATGTTTTATATTTAAAAAATAAGCTATATTTTAGCCAGGCGTGGTGGCACACACTTGTAATTCCAGTACTTGGGAGGCTGAAACAGGAGGATCACAGGTTCGTGGTCAGCCTCAACAACCTCTTGAAGCCCTCTGCAACTTAGTGAGACCCTATATCAAAATAAAACAGGGCTGGGGTTATAGTTCAGAGGTAGAATGACCCTGAGTAGTTGAATCCTCAGTAATATATATATTGCATTAGGAAATAGTTGTGAAAACAGCAGACAGAACCCATATACTTAAGGACATATATTCTAGCAGGAGAGACAGATTGCAATAAGCATAGTAAATAAGTTTACTATGTAATAGCATGGATTGAGAAGACAAATAGTAAAGCAGGGGGAGAGGTCAGGATGGCTGGGATGTGAAGTTAGGGAACAGAGGGCAGATGATAATATTAATTAGGTGGTAAGGACAGGGCTCCCTGAAAAACTCACAGGGAGTAAGGGAATTGAACTGGTGCTGGAGAGATAGTTTCAGAGAGAGGAAACAGTCTGAAATCCAAGAAGGAGCATGTCTTATTTATTGAGGTTGAGCAAGGAGGCCATTGTGGCTGGAACTAGAAGAGTCAGGAGAATTGAACAGGTAGCCATGTGCTGGGCTCGGGCTGTATGTGCATTTTCAGATAATTTTAAGAAAGTTGTCTTTTATTCTAATTGAAATGGAGTGCCTTTGCAGTGTTTTGGGAAAAGTGATTGCATAATTTGACTTGTCTTTGGAAGGGACTATGCTTCATGCTAAACAGAAAACAGAGTGCAAAGAGACCAAGCAGCCGCAGGAAGCCCGCCTAAGAAACTGTGGAAATAACCCAGGCACAATTTTGAGGTGACTCCATCAAAGTGGTAACAGAGAAGCATGTGAAAATTGATAATACTGAATGTATATTTTGAAGAGATAGCCACTGTAACTTTCGAATGTATGAGATGTAAAATGAGAAGAAAAGAAAAAAAAATATGACTACGAAGTTCTTGACTACAAGAACTTAGGTTGCCATCAACTTTGGGAGAAAAATCATTTCTGAATTTTTTTTTTAGGGAAAGTCTACTAGGTATCTAAAATATAATGTGAGAATTCTGCTTGCAGTTTATAAGAGAAGTATGGAGTGAAGATCTGAATTGGAGGCACCCCAACATGCAGAGGTTGAGGAACAGACTAGAAACTAGCACAGGATTCTGGGAAGTCATATTCAGTAGAGTAGTAGCAAAACCCAGGAGCACTCAGAAGGTTGGCTCCATTAGCAAAAGTGTCCACCATCAGGTAGAGGATGCTGTCACCTAACATTGCACGTGCCCATACTCAGAGCTATTCTTGGTTCTGCAGAACATGTGACTTTTATCCAGTTATTTAAACAACGGTTACTAAGCACATGCTGTATGCTGAAGAGAATGCTGGGGGCTAGGAAGAAATGAACCTTTGGAATCAGGAAAGCTCTCCCTGGTGAAGTGATGACTCAGTTTTTACCAGGAAAAAGTAAATAGAAATTAATGAGGAGAGAGTTTGAGGGATGAGAGAGACTGTTCCAGCAAGAAAAAAAGAGTAAATGCAAAGGACTAGAAGTAAGGGGGCAAAGAGTGTCTCTGTGGAATCAAAAGTGATTCAATCTAGCTGGGCACGGTGGTGCATGCCTGTCATCCCAGTACTTGGGAGGTTAAAATAAGAGGATCTCAGGCTTGAGGACAGCCTCAGCAACTTAGCAAGACTCTCAGCAATTTAGTGAGACCCTGTTTCAAAAAAAAAAAAAAAAAAAGGGCTAAAGGCTGGGTGTGTAGCTTGGAGGTATGAATCCCTCTGGGTTCAATCCTTAGTACCACAGGAAAGAAGAGAGAGGGAGAGAGAGAAAAAAAGGGAGAAAGAGAGAAGGAGAGGAGAGAGAGAGAGAAAGAGAGAGGGAGAGGAGAGGGAAGACAGAAGAGAGGGAGGGAGGGAGGGAGGGAGGGAGAGAGAGAGAGAGAGAGAGAGAGAGAGAGAGAGTTAGTTTAACCTGAAGGGATCTGGGTTTAAGAAGCAGCAAAACCTAGAAGGAAGCAACAAATAAATCACAGAAAGCCCTGGGTGCCATGATAAATTTAGTCTTTTTCTAAGGATGAAGTAGACCCTTGGAAGGATTTTAGGCAGGAAAGTGGCAGGATCACATGTGCATTCTGTCAGCATCACCTAGGTTCTGTTACAGGGTCAAGGCTAATGTGTAGTGTAATGGTTGATTGTATGTGTCAGCTTGTCTGGGCCACATTGCTCTAATATATGTTCAACCATCATTCTAGATATTTCTGTGAAGGTTGTTTAGATAAGATTGACCTTTAAATTAGTAGATTTTGAATTAAGTAGATTTCTCTTTGTAATATGGGTGAGTGATAGTCAAGCAGTTGAAGACCTGAACAGAAGACTGCTCTCTCCCCCAACCAACCCCCACCTCCAAGCAAGAATGAATCCTGCTGGAAATGACCTTCAATTTGGAACCACAACATTGGCTCTTCTTTGGGTGTCCAGCTTGCTGATCCAACTTGCTGATTTTGGTCTTGCTAGCCTTCATAATCACGTGAGAATTTTTTAAATAATAAATCTCACAGTATCCTAGTGCATCTGGTTTTCTGGAGAAGCCTAATTACTGCATCTGAGAAAGGGAGACTGAAATCGGGGGGCCCAGCAAGGCTCTGCTACTGCTTTGTGGGCCTGGAGATCTCCCCATGAATTTGCTTTTCCATGTCCACTCCAAACCAGGATCTCAAAGAGGCTGCCCCAAGTGCTTCTGGAGTAGGGACCATGGCCAGGTTCCAGCATCCTTGCTATCTGCCAGAGCTGGAATGGGAAAATCTCACTTCAAACTGGCAAGATCCCCCCTGTAATTTAATTTTAGCTGAGCTTCTTAAACATTTAAAAGTTTTTATTTATTAATCACTTTGTACTTGGTATGCATGAATAGTTTCATTTTAGAATACTGTGAAAGATTCTCTAAAGGTTCAAACGAATTTCTGGCAAGTGGAATGAGAAATTAAAATGAATAAATAAAGATTTGGCAAACCACTTCTGAAAGCTTGCCCATCTTGAGTGGAGCTCTGATTCTTTCAAGGGTATGCTTAAACCCCCAAAGAAAGTGAAGTGAAGTGAGAAACTGCTGGTCGTCTTGTTTTTTAATTTTCCAGTCAGACTTGGTCTACAGAGAGAATGGGAAATGTGGACTTTACCATGGGCCACTCTTGTATTGATGTTCCTAGAAGCCTGATATTTTCCTGCCATGGATGTCACATACCTTTTGAGAGCATTTCTTAGCCTGAACATTCAGAAACTCACTTGCTCTTTCAGGAGTCTTTAGCTTCCTCACATCCAGCCTATCAGTTGGCCAGAGAGGCATGAGGCATGCTTGCATCTCTCTCTCTCTCTCTCTCTCTCTCTCTCTCTCTCTCTCTCTCTCTCTCACTCATCTTAGCCATAGCTTTTTAATATGGAAATGTAAATAAAGAAGAAAAAAAAGTCAAACATAATCTTTTACATTGAGAACTATGTGTGTGTGTGTGTGTTACTTGGGGTTGAACCTGGGGGCAATCTACATCCAGGCTGCACCCCCAGCCTCTAGTTTCAATTTGGAAACAGAGTCTTGCTAAGGTTGCTGAAGGCCTTGTTAAATGGCTGAGGCTGGCTTCGAATCTGTGATCCTCCTGTCTTAGTCTCTCAAGTTACTGGGATTACAGGTATGAGCCACCATGCCTGGCCATTGAGAACTATTGCTTTTATGATTGAACAGTGTTTTAAATGGAGATAGAGAAAAGATAGTAGTATTTAAAGAGAAAAAGACAAGCAAGAAAGGAGTTTTCAAAATTCTGTAGCCTATGTAGTCGTTATCATTTCATTAATTTGTTACCCTCTTTCTCACACAAATAAATTAGGAGAAAAATCAAAATATCTAAAATCTAGTACTTCTTATCCTTTTGGAATAACATTTAAAGTCTAAAGCTAGAAACATAAAATGGAAGTTTAGAAATAAAAATTTTCTTCATTTTCCCTTAGAAATTTGGCCTTAGCCAGATGTGATGGTGCATGCCTATAATCCCAGTACTTGGGGAGTGTAGACAGGAGGATTGCAGGTTCAAGGTCAGTATGAAATAATAATATAGAAGCCCTTTCAAGACAAAAAAATAAAAAGGGGCTAGAAATGTAGCTTGGTGATAGAATGCCCCCCTAACACACACACACACACACACACACACACACACACACACACATTGACCTCACTTCTTTTCAAGATGCAGTACCCCCTAAAGCTAACCTGAAGCTCCCTAACATATTGGATAACAATGAAGTGGAGGGGCTCCAGGCCTGAGGTTTGAAGTTAGCTGGTGGGGACACAATACCGATTGTAGCCATTGTGTGTCCTCTGTCACAGAGATAGGGCAATACTAGTGCACACATCACTCTATTGTGTGAATTAAATTTACAATATATGCTGGGCATGGTGGTGCATACTTGTAATTGCAGTACTTGGGAGGCTGAGACTGGAGGATCCAGGTTCGTGGCCAGCCTCAGCTACTTAGTGAGGCTTTCCACAACTTAGTGAGACCCTGTTTCAAAACAAAGACTAAAAATAGGGCTGGCGGTGTAGCGCAGAGGTAGAATGCCCCTGGGTTCAATCCCCAGTACCTCAAAAAAAAAATAAATAAATAAGTAAATAAATAAATTTACAATATACTCTAGGGCACAGGGGGCATTGGGTGCTGAAAACTTTTCTAAATTTCTTCTTCCCTTCTTCCCCTTATTTCTTCCTGCTCTCCTTCCCTTTATTCTCTCCTCCCTGGTCTTCTCCAGGGACAAGAGGGTGGGACCCGGCTCTTCAGCTGACCGCCATGAACTGGTGGTTGAAAAGTATTTGATCAGCTGTAGACACAGCATTGTAATTAGACTGGATTCCGCCTCGTTCACAGATCTCCTTCACCTCTCTGCTGCTTTGTTTTAGAAATGTCTGGGTGATTTTCTCCTTGTTTCTTCACTTTACATTCAGTCTGCATTAAGTCGATGGAGCATGAAAGTCTGTCAGTAGTGTCTATTGACTGTTTGGTTGGCATCCCCACGCTCCATCGCTGGAGTTGCCATGGCTTCTTAAGTGAGTCTCTG
The DNA here is from genome assembly GCA_004027655.1 of Graphiurus murinus. Lineage (NCBI taxonomy): Eukaryota > Metazoa > Chordata > Mammalia > Rodentia > Gliridae > Graphiurus > Graphiurus murinus. The sequence goes on from PVLC010013700.1 coordinate 15,598, forward strand.
AGTCTTATACCCATTTACTCCCCCTAGTCTCTCTCTATGGCTTCCTCAACAATGTATTGTCCATTTATAATTCCTTTGGTCCTCACCCAAATCCCTTCTCCAGGGTCTTTGTCTACTTCTCAGTTAATTTTAGAGTAATAGTTTCTGATAAAGAGTACAACCTTTAGTGTGAATTGACCAGTTTCCACCAGATTGTTCACACTGGGGAGACTTCTGCTTGCAACTGCCCGCATCTTCATAGATTAACAACAAGAAAATCCTCTTTCTTGTCTTGAACAAACACAAAAATCCCCCAAAGCCTCATTTTACTTTCTTCTATTTGCAGGGTGCCAGATTCCAGGAAAGGGAGGAACAGTGATCTTGGCACAGTTCTAGTGGCACAGAATACTCTCAGGAAGTTTCTAACACACAACCTCTTCGCCTCAGCCTGAGGATCACAGCTAGGGAACATCTGCGTGGGCTTTTGGGCACAGGAAAAATGACACTGTCAATGTCTCTTGGGTCATGTCCTGCCTGTATGGAATGCAGAGGACTCAGTGCTTGGGGGTTTCTTGCATTCTATGATGAGTAAGGCAAGATAACCATTGGAGAGGACTCAATAGTGGTTGCTTCTTCAAAGTGTATCATCCCAGCTCTCTATGGCTCCCACCCACTCCTATTGCATAGCACCAGCCTATTTTACTTTTTTACAATTCTTCCTAAGCATTCAGGTTTGCAAGATGTCGGATAAGGGGTAATATTAACCCTCTACTCAAATTTTGTTTCTCGTTAGCCTTCTTTCAAATCTAGAGTCAACTACACCTACCCCTTTGGATGACTATTTCTAGAAATGGCACATTAAATTCTGATATCAAACAGAGTATAGTGGTGCATGCTTGTAATCCCAGTACTTGGGAGGTTGAGACAGGAGGATCGTAGGTTCAAAGCCAGACTCAGCAACTTGGTGAGGCTCTCAGCAAATTAATGAGGCCCTGTTTCCAAATAAGACATAAAATAGGTCTTGGGGTGTAGCCCAGAGGTAGAATGCCTCTGGATTCCATCCCCAGTACCACATACACACTCAAAAAAAGTCTGATACAAAATTCTTCCTCTGGATTCTTTTCTCACTTCCTGAGGTTGGGAAATTAAGGACCCACCAGGTCTCGGATGGAGGTGCAGTGATGAGCCTAACTTCTTAAATGGAACTGTACAGGAAATGCCACATTCTTTGCTGCTGAGTTGCCTCTTCCGATTTGATTCTTTTGGTGTGGTCGCAGGACTCTGCTGCATTCATAGCATGCCTATGGCGGTGGCCCGGGTCTGGCTTCCCAAGGGCCACTCTGCCATGTGCTTTGGGGTCTGCCATTTTCCCAGGTTTATTACTATTGAATAAAGTTCAAGTCTCCACTTCCAGGGAACTTGCAGCTGCAGCCCTTCTTCTTTCCAGTCTCTCAGAGACTACCCTCCCCGCCTCCTTACCCTTAGGGACACCTTTCACTTTCCTCAGTACCTGTGGGACAGTAAAAATCATCCTGGGTATGTCTTACCAGCGTCTCTTTTCTTTCCAGTTAAAACCTCTGAAGTATACAAGCAAAAATGTAAGTAAGTACTCATGACCAATTAGCTCGTTGAAACAAAAGACCAGAACACACACAAGTCAATATGTTGATAAGAAAACGAATTGCGCTCAGACTCATCAGCTCAAGATTTCTCCTTGATTCCAGTCCATGTGTCTCTTTGGGGGGTGAGGGGTGATCCTGTGATGCAGATGGCAGGAGAGGACTTGGACATTTGGATAACACTGTGCAGAGATTTCAGAGGACATACCTATTTTTACATCATCTTGCTGCTATCTGCTTTAGGTAATCAAAGATTATAAACTGGCTGAACCTTTTGACATCCCAGAGAATTTTCTGCACTACATTGGAATTATTCTCTGAGATGGATTTCACAGTTCAGAGACATATTCTTCATGAAAAGTTTCAAGTATTTCAGAATTAGAGAAAGTCTCAGAATGGAGCAAGTATATTGAAAGGTCTGCTTTAAGAAGCCATAACAGATGGAATATGAGTGAGGGAATTTTCTCAATGCCAACTGACGAGCACTATTGGGAGAAATATCTGGGTATTTTCCTTTCCTGTGGTAAGTAGACCACGAACGAACCCTACTTCTGGTAGTATTTCATGTTGGCCCTATCACATTCTCCCAATGAGATGGGCTTGTTCCTGCACAGGTACACACACATAAACAGACATAGACACACAGACAAACACATATACATACATACATACATATATATGTGTATATATGAATATATGTGTGTGTATATGTGTGTGTGTATATATACACATACACACCCCAACACACCACTGCCACCACAATCACCAGTTACGTGAGCATGTTCTCATATTTGAGCAAATGTGCTCCCTCTGGGGAAGGAAATGCTGAAACTTAGTGTGAGGGATTTCAAGCATAAATGTATTTCACGTTCCTAGATTTTACAATTTACAGGATAAGCTGGGAAGAAGTAGGACATATACTTATTGGTAGTTGTAACTCTTCTAACCTGTGATTTTATTGGACAGTTGGGGTTTGCCACCCTGTCTGCCGAGGTGCTATTTGGACATTCAAAAGTCACTAAGTGAAGGACATGAGGCTTGTCACCAAATGACTCAGGGGGCTGAGGAGAGTCTGGTGTGTTCGAGAGGGAGCAGGGGCTTTGCCTGTTCACCTCAGCTTTTGTGGTATTAGCAGAAGCTCTGGCAGATAACGGGTTCTAATAAATGTTAATTGTGAAAAGGTCAAATGAATGAGAATTGGACAAACCTGGTCACCCACTTTGAACAAGGAGGTGGACATCACTTGCAAGGCTTGCAGGGTGAATCCAGCTAGGCAGAAATCCAGGTTCTTCTCTCGTTGGTGACATATTCATTCTTGCTGAACTTGACTTTCTTCTTTCAGGGCTATGGTAAGGATTCAATGAAGATCAAATGTGTGAAGTAATTAGCTTGTCTTCAGCGGATATATGTTAAATGTTAAACAAATGAACATCGTAATGTTTATTATATGTTTTCATGACAGAAGCAAGAACCTCTTAATGTTTATTAAATGTTCTTATGACAGAAGCAAGTTCTTAGTTATCTTTAGCGTATACGCTAAACTAATACCTAAACTAAGAAAACATTTAATAATTTCTGTGAAGTTTTAGACATGGTAACAATAGCACTGGTAAGATATATGTAGAATATTCTAGAGTGATAATAATCAACAAAATAAAAACAGCATCTCCTATCTACAGACCACTATCACGTACCTTTTACTTTGTTATGGGCTCCTCATGAGTTTGTTTTTTGTTTTTTGTTTTTTTAATCTTATAACGATCCTATGAGGGAAGTGAAAATATGTCTTTGCTTTGTGGACAAGAAAACTGGAAATCAGATGAGTTAAGCAGCCACACCGTCATACACTTACCAAGTAGCAAATCAGAGGTCAAATTCAAGTCAGCCAGACAGAAAGTCTCAACCTCCCAAGCTTTTCATAAAAGCCACAACTCTACAATATAATTCATCTTAATGGCTCAGAAAATAAATATCCTGGACACAATGAAACCACACACACAACCTTTTAATGTTTATTTATATTTCTTAGTTCAAGAATTACACACTAGCCAACATTATTATATTATTTACATGCTGAAACTGGCTGCAGTAAGTTTAAATTCAAGAAAATAATTATGTGCTATTCATTTATAATCCTCAGATTTTGTTTATCTCATGTATCCCAGAGATTTTAGTAGTCCTGTTTTTAGAAAGACATGAAAACAGATGCAGTGATATCCACTTGTGTTTTGCATTTTCTAGCCGTTGGAAAATGTGCATTATGTGCATGTTAAGAAAGGCTACAAGGTCATTAGTAAGGCTGATCATCACTACATTGTGAAGAGACTAGAATATCACTGTTTATAAAAGGACAGTTCAGAACTATGCAGGGACAATGTTTATAACAGAACTCTTGAAACACCCATGCAAAGAAAAATTTAAAATGTCATGGAATTTAAATCATAGGCAACTTTAAATCAGTTATGTTTAAAATTACCATGGTTGAATTCTCATTGTGGAACCAAAAAAAAAAAAAAAAAAAAAATGATCCAAGTTGATGGAATTGTCAACTTGTTTGCAATGGTACCAAGACATAGACATGGGCACTGGACGAGAGGTCCTGTGACAGGACGGGGACATTTGGTCTAGAAACTCACAGAACAGAAAGTTTTCTTCTTTATTTGGATCATATTTATCACAAGAACACTTCTCAAAGCAAACCGAAAATTAATGTCAGAATTTTGCACATATCTACAGAAATTTTCAAAAAAAGAAACTAAAATATTTAAGAGTGCTGCTCCCTACCCTTTAAAAAAAAATCATTTCTTTAGGGCAGTATCTTTACTAGCATTCTGTTGACTCCTTACTAGTCTTTACAATCTTCCTAGTGCATTTGGAAAATGTTTTTAAACCTTTGGTGTGAAGCATTGTCCTTTTTTTTTTTTTTTTCCATTTTCCCCTTTTTATTTTCCTTTTAAAAAATAATTCTGGTCTTTGGTTGAAAGGAACAATACTAGCTAAGGACAAAAAGCTACTATTAAAAAAAAAACAACCCTTCTAGTATGTACTGTGTGTAACAAATTTGTGGAGCTGGTATGAATAAGCATTTTTATTTTTCTGTAGTGCCACCAATACAAACTTTTGCTTTTGGAAAATTGAAATTTAAGTTGCAAACTTTGGTTTCTAGTACTCTGACATAAAAAAAAAACCACATTAAGTTGTCAATAATTGTTTCTCCTTTTCCCATCTGCCATTTCTAAGGCTATTTATTGGTTATCACCTTGCCTACAAAAACACTACAGGGTTTCTCATGGCATAGAGAGGGAGGGAATGGGAAGAGAGGAATCTGGAGGAAATGGAAAAGTGTGTGTGTGTGTGTGTGTGTGTGTGTGTGTGTGTGAGAGAGAGAGAGAGAGAGAGAGAGAGAGAGAGAGAGAGAAATGAAACCCTTCTGTCTGGGATTCCCAAACCATTTATGCAAAAGGGTGTTTAAATTACTCTGCTGGAGCACTCCAGTAACCGTACTTAGTAAATACAAGTGAAAATTAAGGAAAAAAAAACAATTAATTATATCTATTGACTATTCATTTACAGCATGTTTAATTATTTACATAATATTATTAACACATCAACTTAAGCCATAAACAGAATTAGCACATTGCCTTACCATAAAATACAAATTAGAAGTTAAAAATATTTAAGAAATCTGTTTTAATATTTACACGCGCTCGGTGAAAGTTATGGTTGCTCACATAACACGTACTCTGTACACTTAGCAAAATGGCATGGTTGCTACAGTTGTATTTTCCCTAGCCAACATGGTGGGATTTAGTTTCTTTTTTTTTTTTTTTCTCCTCTTCCCAGGAGGAATTATTTTTTAAACATTTTCCATTTTCTTAAGACATTTTTGTTTTTTTATTACCAATGGATAATGTCATTTGTATCCTTGAAAGAGAGCAATCAGACAAGCAATGTGAAGAACTAGTTAATTTCTGATTTTCTGAGGTACAGTACTCTTGTGGTGTCAAACTGCAATGGTTCATGAGAACTGTAGGCATTGATTTGCTGATAGAGAAATGCTCAGTACCCTGTATTACTTAGTTCAATATTGTTGATCGTTGGTGACTAAATTAAAAATACTCATACACTTGTTGAACAAAGGAAGCAAAACATATTAGCTTATTCCTTTTGTTTTCCAACATATGAATGCATACATATGTATGTATGTTATATGGATCTATATATACACATATATACACATGTAAATATGTTGTAAGACCTGTTTTTGTTGATGTTTCGCTGCTTGTTTTTAAACGTGAAGCTAATCATAAAAGTGGACCAGAGTCACCTATAGAAAATGGAAGTTGCCTTAGTTGCCAATTTAATGCAAATCTTTGCTTAAAATAAATCTGATCCATTTCCCTGCTATGCATTCCACTGCACTCTCTTTATCTGTTGTGCTTTTGTAAGCTGACACATTTTGTGTGTGCGTTCCTAATGCTAGAATGTAAAGTCTTTTGGTTTACAAATTGTTATTGTTGTTATTATTATTTTACTTAGCACTGCTTTTGAAGAAATGAGAAGAGAAAAAGGTCTAGATGGCACTGCTTGAGTCTTTTCCCCTGTTAGCAAATTGCAGTAGAAAGAATTGTAACATTCCTTTGCAAACATGTGGTTATGTTGCATGAGTTTTCAATTCTGAAGTGCATTTCATACCTATTAGCAGTCATGTACAATATATATATATATATACAGTGAGATCAAAGACTTCATGTAGACTGTGCATTTTCGAGTCCAAATTTGCCTATGAGTTTCACAAAGATGAAAAAACACCTTAATTGCTGGCTATCTTGCTGTTTTATAATCAAAAGAAAAACTATACATATGTATAAACTGATAGTAATACCATATAAGAATTGCCACAACACACCTTTGTGGTCCTTTAGTTTAACCACTGGAGATCAAGCTGGCTGGTCTTCTAGATTTATCTGGCCTAGCACCCTTCCCTGACTTGATGACTGCATTCCAATCAAGGAAACATGTTGCTTAAGCATAAATTCTACTTCTACTGTTACTTCTGGACAGGATGAGTCAGTTTCTTCTACCCACATGTTTACTGAATGCCAATATATGATTTTCTCTCTAGAGCTTCAGTTCCAAGATCCTGTCTTTTTCTCCTTCTATCACTGAGCAGAAATGAATTCCTGGTCGTATGCATTTGAGGTTCATGCTATGGAAGATGCATCTCTCCACTTTAATCTAGATCACTCTGTTGACTTCCCTGGGCATCCAAAATTTTGTTATAATCATAAAACGACAATATTAAGACTTGTTATGGCTTTTATGGAAATTGCAGAGAAGAGCCCTCTTCTAGACCTGGGCTCTGAGTTATGTCTAGAAAAACCTTTCCAAATGGCATTTTAGAGTTGTGCCCCTGAGTTATTGATATATTCCTTCCTGTTATTTTCCACTCAACCTTTTTTCCTCCTGGTGATAAGGGACAGGCACTTTTATTAGTGTGATGCCCCAAAATGATTGCCTAGGAGAAAGCATGCCCCAGAGAAACTCGACAAGTCTTTACTCTGAGCATATCAGAAGAACCTTGGTCAGATTCTGCCCAGAGATTATACTTAGAGGTGTTCAAGTATGTAATAAAAAAGAAAAGAGCCAGATTTTCCTACACTGGTGAAGAAAATAGCATCCCACCTTGGGGCACATGCGGAAGCCTGAATGATAAACCTTTTTATAGGTTGTTGTTCTTTGATGGGTGGAATGGAAGGGGATAGGAAGACTCTGTATCACATTCCAAGGTGCTGAATCATCTACAGGAAGAGACTGGTCTTGGCTCCTATGCACTGAGGGACACTACTCTGACAAGAGAATGTTTTTGTTTTTAACTACAAATAGCAAAAGTTATCTTCGGAGAAAGAGTTCCATCAAATCAAACTTTACAGACTATTTAGCAATTCACTATTTTCTGCGAGAAGAGCACAATATGAGCCTCACATTGATAGAAATAAAATATATTAGCTTATTCCCTTTTCTCTCCAGCATATGAATGCATATGTCCAATTGGCATAAAAAGAAGTGCAATGACATAATTGAAAGATAGAATAAAAATAATACGTCATGCCAGCCTGCTTATCAGTTATACACTTTTCTGCAATATCAACTGAGGCTCATAACACTCATCACATTAATGCGGCTTTGTTGTTATCCTACTGTCCACTAGTGTTCATATTTTTCTGGACTAGGCAGATTGCAATATACAGAAAGTAAGCACCCTTAAAAAATATTAAACCCAGCGAACCCACAAACTAACATATTCTTTGAAATATTGTTTGATTTAAAAAATACAAAGATCAACTTCATAGCACACAAGAAAATATAGTTCATTCCACTTCTCCAAAGCCTTACTGTATCTATATCCTAAGAAGATAATCAGAATTTGGGAAGCAAGAAGAGCTAAAGAGGTCATTCATCCTTTAAAGCAATGAGCAAGCCATCCTTTTGAAATACCCTACTAAATTCAGACATAAACTTATAGGGAAATGTTGCAGAGCAAGCTCACACTGTCTCAAAAAAGCAACCTGTTCGTTATCTTTGTCTGTGCTCTGTATCTGTATATTTGAATGACTCCCAATCTAACCTGAACATTTAAGATACTTCTAATTCTCCTAACTTCTTCTATTCCATAGCTGTAGTTTGATTAGCTAAACTATAAAAACCTTTAGGTATGCTGGCAAAAGCTGGTGATGCTACAAAATAAATCCCTCTCACTCTATCCTTTGCCACTGGACACAGTATATGTGGACCAGATGCTGTGTGGAGCTGATAAGGATCATGCTTGCTTGCTTGCTTGAATTTTGTTACAACAGTCATTTCTAGATGTTTGACTCCATTCTGTGTTGTTAACTCTTATTTTAACCATCCAGGAAATAGCTTTTTGCAAAATTTCTTTTTGGCTGCCATGCATGATAATGCTCAGAAGTCTCCCTATCTGTAAATGCCAAAATGAAAGACACCATCCCTGACTCCCTATGTTCAAGCAAAGAGACTTGCTGAATTGGTTTTCAGAGTCTCTGCCTTGACCTCAACCGGCCTCCACCTCCCCACCCTAATCCTGGTCCAACTACATGAGAATCTACTAGCCCTGTGGGAGTTATCATCCCATGATACCATTATCACCTTAATTACACAGGCACAGACCATCTTGAAGTAACATGTTTGCACGGTATTGCAGATAATGTTTCACAAGCACGGTGCCGTCTCAACAACGCACCAACCTTAGGAATGATGATGGAGAGGATCTGGACGTGACCAGGTCTCAGAAAAATGACTGACAATGCTATTGAGCCATCTACGAACATCTTCTAAATAAGTCCCCTCTGCAGAGGCTGGATACTGCAGGTAAAGTGGAACACTCGTACTCAACCTTGCCAGCACGTGTGTACAAGTCACTAGCGTTTTAACCGGAAAACCACAAGGACCTTAGTGTGTTTGTTACTTAGCAGAAGCAACCCAGATGGTATGAAATGGACCACAGGATAGGCCAGCAACTAAGGTATTTTAGCATCACTTTTGTCCTGGATTGATGTGTTGTCCAAGTCCTACGTCAGGCTGTACAACTGTTTAGAGGAGGAATCTAGTCCGCGCTTCCCACGGGAGGCCATGTTTTAGTTCACATAGTAAAGCCAGTAGACGATGTTGAAGAAGGAGAAAACCACCGGGAAGAATATGCGGGACCACCGATCGATGGCATTCACATCAGTCAAGTCGGGGATGGTGATTTTCAGCTGGGAGGCGCGTCTCCGCAGGCGACTTTTCTTTTGTGCCACATGTCGTTCTAGAGCATTTCGGCCAAAACTATGCCTGGGCAAGCCGGCCTTCCGATACTGGATGCTGGACGCGTCGTAGGCTAGCATCGTGCTCCTGGGGTCTCCAAGTCCCATCACGGCCTCAGATGTGGCCATTTCATTTTTTATTTCAAGAGTGCTCAATAGGATGTTCTCATGGGGGTCCATCTGTAGGGAGAAGAATCAGGGAAGAGATCCAGAACAGTAAGCTTGATTGGCACTCACAACACCAAGCACTGTGATAGTAGACACAGACATGGAACTTCTAGCAGTGGTGATGACAGCCAGCTTTGCTATCCATGGCTTGGGATTGCATTGTGGCTCTGAGCCCTCAGGTATTTGAGTTTCAGTTTTCCTGTCTATTAAATGGTATAAGAGCCCAACCCAAGAGGATTGTGGTAATGGTGTAATTATGTCATAGACTTTTGCTAGGATCACTCTCATTGTTTCTACTTAGAGCATGCAGAGGAATAGAAGGCATGACGCTCCTAAAAGAATGTGTAGTCTTGATATGAGCACATAAAAAAATTAAACGATGCTAAGTATGAGATAATGTCAGAGAATGAATTACTAAACCATGTTTGCAATAGTAGCCAAAATATAGACGAATTAATGACAAAACAGGAACTAAAAATAGTAAGTAGCTAACAAGTACTTGCTACCTATGGGAGGTACTTTTTGTGTAATATCATTTATTTGTTTGTTTGTTTTTCCAGTACTGGGGATTGAACCCAGGAGCATTCCTCCTCCAAGCTATACCCTGAGTCCTATTTTACCCTGAGTCCTATTTTTTATTCTTTATTTGGAAGCAGGGTTTCACTAAGTTGCGGACGGCCTCATTAAGAGCTGAGGCTTGCCACAAACCCAGATCCTCCAGTCTCAGCCTGTGTAATATCATTTAATTGATACTTAGCCACAGTGTCGATATAAATAAGGAAAAGGAATAGTTGCCAGCAATATAAAGCACATATGACTTGACAAATGTGACAAAATTCAGAGCAACAAGGAATTAAAAAATAGGAGTATAATAGACTCTTGGAGGTGGAGCTGTGAGTGCGCTGGATGGTGGGAGACTTGAGAGGGAAGAGAAGGGAAGGAGACCAGAGAGGAAGAGGCAAGCCCACGCCCAGTTGCTCCATGGCATTCTGAGCCCTGGGAGTAGAATGAGCAGACAGTCCAATCACCTCTTGTGATGATTTTTTCTTATCAAGCTAAACATAGAGGAGAAATACTGACATCATGATCCCCACAGATTAAATTATTATATAATGTTTTTGTACTGTGTTAAGATTTGGGTACCTTAATTTTAAGGGGCCTCAATTGTTATAGACAATAAAACCTAGACACACTAAGTTGCAATTAGTAATAGAGCACATCTATTCTGGAGAATCAGGATATATCGATTACTGTTAAAACTTTTGAAATTATAAATAAAAAAAGCCAATGATAGGCATTGATCATATATGAAAATAAGAAATAAAACCAAATACTTAATTGGAAAATATATACAGTGTTCTGAGCTTCATGAATTGTTCAGAATGAAAAAAGAGAAAGAGAGAGAGATAAAGAGTACTAAGATTATAGATTAGCAATTAGCTTTCAAGCATGGTTTAATGGGCCTGTATTATAAATCAAAATCTAAAATCTTAAATAGCAGCTATAAAATAGAAAACATACTAGGACATAAGAGTTGCCCAATTAATCTCTGCTCCTTGATCAGATATTCTGTATGTGTGTTTATAGTAGCATCTTGTTTCGAGGAAACATTAAACAAGTATATTCTTAAAATTAGTTTTAAAAGTTTGTAAGATTTGGAGGTAAACTAAATAGCTGTTGAAAGATAGATGTTAAGATAGGACCATGTATTTGTTCAAGTGGTGGGTCTCTGCTCTACAGGGAAGGAAAAGAATATTTAAAGGCTCATACTAAATTCCAATTCTTTGCAGTAACTGCTTGACTGAATGCTCACAACCATCACTATATATATACTTTTTATTGGTGAAATGTAATTATATATCACAGTGATATTCAAAGTGATACAAACACACATGCACACATCACTTGTATTTCCTGCTGTAGTCCACCCTCGTCCCCTTTCCTCCTCCTCCATACATGTTAGGGAGATTGGTAGTGAAGCCTTACAGGTACATAACCTTATGGAACTGTTTCCTTCCTCAGTATCCCCAAATCCCCTTCCAGTATTTTACTGTTTTCTCTCCTCATTTGACTGAAGTCCCTTTTGCTGCCTGTTTTTGTTATAGCTTCCACAACCTTTGACTTTCTGAGACTAGCTAATCTCACTTAGCATAATATTCTCCAGCACCACCCAATTTCCTGCAAATAACATAATTTTGTTCTTCTTTATGGCCGAGTAAAATTCCATTGTGTGCATATACTACATTTTCATTACCCACTTGTCTGCTGATGGCCACTATCCTTTTAAGAGGCGTCTTTTCCCAGGTTGCAGGTGAAGGCATGCGCCATATTTCTCAAAGTCACATGGGTACTAAATGGAAGCAGGATGCCAGCCTTGATCATTAGAGTTCAAAGGTGGGAAAAGGACAGGTGTGACTTTGTAAAACAAGACACACAAAGCTGATGGAATGGAACACCTAGTGCTCCTTGTTATTTCAATTCTGTGCTTATTTTCTGATCTTCTCTAGGTTATTAACTCCTGCTTTAACCATCTGGAAAATAGCCTTTTAGCAAAATATCTTTGGCCACTAGGCATGATGATATTTGGGTCTCTCTCTTTCTTAAACACCTGGAAGGCTCCTTTTTTTACTAAGCAATTGTCATAAGAAGAACAGTTATGAGTTAACACCAAACCTGGCTAAGTTGAAAGCATAAAAAAATATTAATCAGCATAACAAAAACCACAGATAACAAGGGACTGCTAATTTGGGAAACTGGTTCTAAGTTTAAAACAAAATATCCTTGAATAATTCATATCTTTAGTGGGTTTCTGTCTTATCTTTGAAATTCAAAAGTCGAATTAGACAATTCCTGAAGCCCTGTAAGTCATGTCATTCATAAATTAACAAGACATTGATTGAACAGCCACTGTGTGCCTGTAACTGTGTCAAGAATTTCAGATACCATTAGTGTAGAAGGGGTTAGCATTGCTGCTGGGTCCCCAGAGCAGGAGCAATCTACAGAAAGAATATTCAACTCACAAAGATATAGTTTTGACTCTTTCACTTGTTATCATTATTTTTTGTAATGGAGATTGAACTCAGGGATGTTCTAATACTGAGCCATACTCCCAGCCATTTTAATGTTTTTGATTCTGAGACAGGGCCTCAAACCTGTGATCCTCCTGCCTCAGCCTCCAGAATCCCTGGGATTACAGGTGTGGGCCACTGTGCCTGATTCGTTTCTTATTTTGACCATTAGAAAAGATGTCTCTGAATTTAGGATTCTTTAATTATACTGGGTCTAAGAAGAGGATTTGGGGAGATTAAGTGAAATAAATTGTGTGAGAAGAACTTGAGAAAGTCAAGCACTTTGCAAAGTTAATGTTATGACATTCTATAAATGAAGTAGGATATATGCAGTTTCCAATGACATGGCAAAACACAATATATAACTATGCCCAAGAGAACAGTAAGTATGTTGCTTGCAATATTGTCAACTTTATACAGAGTAAGGATTTAAAAAAACTGTAACAGGCTAGGTGTGGTGGGGCACACCTGTAACCCCAGTACTTGGGAGGGTGAGACAGGAAGATCCCAGATTTGAGGCCAGCCTCAGCAATTTAGCAAAGTCCTCAGCAACATAATGAGACCCTGTTTCAAAACAAATAAAAAAATAAGGTCTGAAGGTGTGGCTCAGAGGTAGAATGCCCTTGGGTTCAATCCTCAGTATCCCCTCAAAAAAAAAAAAAAAAGCTGTAAGTGATCTTGTTACAAAATGCAATAGCTATTAACTTAATTAACAGCTTTGGTCTTCTGGAATATAGATATTTTTGTGAGGAAGTTAATCATCTGATCTTATTGGAGATCCTACTTGCCAGGAGGAAGAGGGAACATAGTGGGTGCGGTGTGCTGAACATATTCACCGATTAATGATGTGCTGCTCTTCCTTGGTGTCTGTCACATCACTAGAATATGTCAACCTTACAATGAGATGGCTTGTATAGCCTCAATTAAGGCTATCAATAGTCAAGGAACACATGAATCTGATGAAGGAAAACACCATTTTTTTCCAGAAAATTCTTAATGATAACCATGGAGCTGTGAAGAGGGATAAGGCACAACCATCTGTATTCATAATCTAGCTCTCAATTGAAACAGGAAGGAGTCTCCAACAGGCTGAATCTCATCTGGCTGTCCATCATGGTTAAGCCCTAAGACATTGCTCTGAATGGCCCATTGTGAACCTCCTTGAAGAGCCAGTTTTCTCTTTCTTTCTCATATTTTCTATCAAGCCTTCCATATATGACAATTTGATTCACTCTCTTTCTGAATCCCTCTCTGGGAACTACACTCCAATGTCCATTTATGGCACTCTTAATATCACCAAAATTGAGAAGTTGTGGAGATTTGGTCAACACCTGAACTGTGGCCAGCACCTGAATTGGAATACAGACCCTGGTCAACACCTGAACTATGTCTGTTTTCTACTAGGAGGGCAGATGTAGTATGCTGTTTCCCATTGTTGATTCTGGACTCGGATAATCCAAAGTTGGTTCTGGGCTGAGCAGCTCGCTAGCTTTGAGACCTTTGGAAAATCATTCAATCCCTTTGAGCTCAGTGTTCTTGTATGTAGACTGGGAAAAATAGCAGCACCAGGCTCCCATGGTTGACTGACAGCAAGGAATCACAGCACATTCAAGTTCTTAGCCTGGCTTTGTATAAGCAACCACTCAAAAATCATAACTGATCCTCTTACAAAAATGCAATAGATATTCATAAAATGACTAAATTTGGCCTTCTATTGCCATTTTTAAAAACTACATTGACATTTAAATTGACCAGAACTTTGAAATAATATATGTATATATATTTATATGATTATATATTTATGCATATATATTTATATGGTTATATGTTTATATATATAATTTTCTTGCTTTGGTTAGTGCCTTCTACAATGCTACATGGTGAACATTTCATGTTTTTGTTAACATACATAAATTTATTATAGACAGTAAATCTAGACAATTATTCCCAATTGTCATGGTGAGACAATCAGGGCAACCTTTCATTTAGGTGGAGAGGGAGCACCAGGTTGGCAGATACTGGAAGGTGTTCACAGAGCCCACCAGTATCCTCCTTGACCACAGAGGAAGAGTCCAGAGGCCAGGGCTAAAAACACATCTTATGTGTTAGTATGCCACAGTAGGGAAGGCCTGGCTTGTCTTTCCTCACGACACCTTCATATTTCATTAAAATTCTGGTTGCAGGAAATTATATTCATTTATTTCATACCTGTCATTCCCATCATACCACACTTCTTTTTTTGTCTGTTTGGTACTGGGGATTGAACCCAGGGATGTTCCACCTCTGAGATACATATTTTCATATTTTATTTTGAAACAGGCACTCGCTAATTTGCTGAGGCTGCTTCGAACCTGTGATGCTCCTATCTCAGTCTTCCAAGTACTGGGATTACAGGTATATGCCACCATGCCTGGTTCAAATCAAACTTCTTGATGAAGGTTTGTCTCATTCATTGTTGTATTCCCCAAGCAGCTGGCATGGCTCCCAGCACATAGTAGGTGCTCAACAAATAAATATTGATGGATGAAAGTAATGTTGTGACCCTTAATAACATAACTCATCTCATTATGAGTTGTAAGACGGATTTGATTTCGCAACACCATTGGAAATTCATGGGACTTCTTGAGTTCCTTCTCTGCTCTATGATTTCTACCTTGAGTTACACAGGCCTCTTTCTAGAGCATCATTTTCAGGAGCTTGTGATCTGGAAATTATATTCTCATGGATCCCTGGCCCACTTCCATAAGAGATGTTTCATTTTTACCCCAGGGAAGAGTGCTTAGTGAGTAGCAATTAGAGGCTAGGACTAAACATTTTATATATTAACCACTTTAAGGTATCCCAGTAACCCTGGGGTGGGGGGGGGAGACACTCATCTCACACTTGGAAATTAAGGCACAGAGAGGTTAAGAAACTTAATACAGGGCTGGAGATGTGGCTCAGTGGTAGAACTCTTGCCCAGCATGGCAGAGACTTCCAGGATAATTCCATGAGAGATGTTTGTGAGAGAGGTGGTTTTGTAATCATTTCTCCTGCAGTTCTAACAAGATTTTGATCAAACTTTTGTAGTAGTTCTTATAACAAGAGAAGATAAATATTTTTTTCTTTATTATTGAGAAGAGTTCATTTAATATTCTTCTTCTAAGTATATCTTCCTACAAATGCATAGAAGAATTATGATATTCTTTGGACCTGAGTTTCCTTTATGAGATGCTTAAATTTCAATTTTACTTCTTTAATAGAATTAAATCTTCATTTTTTTTGGTGCTTTCTGTGTTAATCTTTGTGAATGGTTATCCAAGAAATGTTTCCATTTAATTTAAATATTCAAATTAAAAATAAATATTCAATTTTTAAGACATTTAATACAAGTTCACATAGTGAAGAGATGGCATAGCAGGGATTAGGATCAGGACTCTTTCACTTTGCTGAGGTGTGGCAGCAGCACAGACCACCCTGCAGCATTCTACAGCTCATAAAAGACCCTCTTGGTGGGCAATAGGGACAATCGTCTGCAGTCTTGCAAATTTTCCTTAATGAGGGATGGAGAAGAGTGTGTGTCTGGTTTAATATGTCACTAAAAGTGAGAGCTGACATAAAGTCTTGTTAATTGCTGTGCTTTTAAGCAAGGAGAGAAGAAGTCTGTGCTTTGTGCATTACCCTCAGTTTCTATGACTCTGGTGTGGGTGTTAGCCAATCAGAGCACTCCTGACACTCTGATTGGCCCAGTCATGGGGGTGTAGCCTTTTCTGAGCCAATGCATGCCCTGAGCCTCAGATGGACATACCAGAGTAAAGACTCTTGAACACTGCTAGTAGATTTGCATCTGGAATATGTGGTCCCCAATCTATAGAATCTGTTATATTTTAACTATAAGCTTGAAATCAACTGACTCAGATAGCAGTTTGGTGGCTGATAGTCTTTTTTTGTTGCTCCCAAACTTGATTGGCTATCCAAATCCCCTGGAGGTCTTTTAAAAGCAAATCTCTGACCCTCAGTCGGAGATTTCCTGGATAAGTCTGTGATGCATCTCAAGAATTTGCATTTCTAACAAATTCCAAGGTGAGGTTGGGCTGCTGGTCTGGGGTCTACACTTGGAAAACTACTAGTCTACTAGATAGTAGCACATGGTGATAATTTCAAGTAAAGAAGCAGCAGAGGCCGAGGAATCATGCAAAATCCAAAGGTCCTGGCCACAGTCCGTACCACCAAGCTGAAAAGCAGATTTCATAGAGAACATACAGCTTTTACATAGTGAGTATTTACTAGGAAAGATATTATATTAAAGGTTTTATATAATTATCATTTACTCTTGATCTTGACAAGAATCTTATGAAAGAAGTATTACTAACGTTCCCATTTTAAAAATAAGGAGATTGAAGATTAAGGATAGCTGATTATATGCCCAGAGTTACAGAGTTGGTAAGTAACTAGAGCTGGGAATTAACCTGCTCATTTGTCCCAAGGTTCTTGCTACCAATTACCAGACTATACAACTGGACATCATGAGACTTTATTCAGTTCTAAGTTTTACCATGGAATGCTATTTCTGTAGCAGGGTATACTTAGGTGACACATTTTTAGAAAATGGGAAACACAGCCAATATCACAACAATTTAGCTGATTTTAAAGTTGAGTTGGCACATCAACATTCTTCTGATTGTCTTTCTCTTCACATAAACAGTAAAGATGCAGGAGAAACCACTGATCTGTCCCCTTTTTGATTAGGACATTAATGAGAGGTAATTTCTCTTTCACTAATCAGAAGAACCACATGATGATCTCTATTGTCCTAGAAAACACACCAAAATATTTATTAAATTTTTTTTCTTGGCATGCTCACCTATTCAAAGAGATATGAGAATTCTGTTGATAGTAGCTGAAATGGGAGAGAAGGAGATAAAAGAAAATGAAGAGAAATAGAGGAATAGAGGAAGTCGCAAATAATCTCTCATTCTTGCAGATAAATTGTCTTTTCAAAAAGCTATGCTACAGGCCTGGAGTTAGTCCAAGGTTCTATACTATTTGCTTTCTAGGCTCAAGTTTTTACTCACACTCATTCCTGGTGAGAGGGTCTATTGAGCAGACCAATGCCCACAAAGTTTCCTGTTTCCCATTCGATAATCTGCTCTTGCAACTGTGTCTCACCTGGGGCTATTGTGGTTACCCATTAAGAATCAAGTGCTGAATTTTAGGAAACAGACTTATTTGCATCAGCAATTCCAGACCCTCTTGCAAGGATCCTCTGTAAATGAGGGCAGTCTATGTAGTAACTGATTTCAGCCATTCTACAGGGTAGAGAGAGAGACTTCTCTGCTAAACTGATATATGTCCCAGACTGACTCATGCAGTGATGGTTATAACACAGGAAAATGCATGCCAAATGTTTTAGATTGCAAGGTTTTCTCTTCCTTTTTCTTGTTCCCATGCCAAACTTTTTCACAATTAGTTAGGACACATGCTTGGCTAACAGAGTTCCATTTTCCTTAGAAGGTAGTGTATTAACCACCAAAGAGTAGGTCTTCTTTTTATCCAATAATCAGTTACTTCCAGGTTCAGTTCTAGGTTTGCTGCATCCCTTCCTACACCTTTCTCTATGATGGGTATGTGTTCTGAAGGGACGGTCTTAGTATAGTCTATGGTCTTATATACTGAGAAACAAATCATATCCCTCAGTGAACAAATGGCATCACAAGCTTATCTTGGAGAGGGATGATTTTAAATCACACTTCACCACTGCTGTCACCCAAAGGAGGATAAGAAATGGCAAAAGTCCAAGAAATCCTAACTGTGCAATTTCTAAGTACTGTGAGTAGAAGATCATGTTTTATCTTCTATGAAATGACCCTGTGACTTGTGAGATTTGAAGTGCTAAGGCAATGAACTGTTAGCCTCCTGGGAATATCCAAATTACTCTTTCCAAAGGAAAAACTCTATGAAAATACCTGGCATGCACTCAGTATTCTCAGAGGTGAAAGAAAGTTCATCCAACCAGAATATGAGACAAATTCTAGGAGAGCAAAAGAAAGCCAACATCGTTGACTCTTTAAATCCCTGAACCAAAGAGAGAGGAGAAACAGGAATCAAAACTAGAAGTTTAGAACTGGAAAGTAAATACAGGAGAATATTGCTGAAATACTCCAGAAGTTGTAAGAGAGTAGTAATTTTTTATGATTATTATTATTGTTGTTGGTACAAAAGTATTTCTTTTTTCACTTTTAAAAGCAAATTTTAATTGACACACAATAATTGTATATGTTTTCAGAGACATGGGTTAATCTGGAAGAGATCATGTTTAATGAAATAATCCAGGTACAGAAAGACAAACACTGCAAATACTGCATGGCCTCACTCATTTGTGGACTCCAAAATAAAATAAATAAATAAATAAATAAATAAATAAATAAATAAATAAATAAGCCAGCCATTTTTGCCAGGTCTGGTGGCAGTACTTGGCAGGCTGAGATAGGAAAATCGCAGGTTTAAGGACAGCTTCAGCAATGTATGGAGACTCTGCAACCTAGCATGACCCTGTTTCTAATAAACAAACAAACAAACAAAATGGGGTTGTAGCTCAGAGTAAAAATGAACCTGGTTTCAATCTCCAGTAAAAGACAAAACACAGACACACACACACACACACACACACACACACACACACACACACACACAAATAAAAAAAAAGAAAAAAGAAAAGATAGTCATTCTTCATAAAAGCCATTTGGCTTTTTTTAAATAAAAGCAGCTAGGCTGAAATTTTTTACTCTGTCTTTCCTCTTTTATTAGACTCCTATGTGGTGCCCACATTCTAATAGCAACCAGATTACAAGGACAGAGTTAGAAGTACCAGAATTCTGTAACAATCCTTCCCATCAAAACCCAGAAGTTCTATGATTACTTCAAAGCTAGTCAAGTAGTTTAAAAAATTTAATATATGTTTATAGATTCAAACCTTGCTCTCTCTGTATTAATTGCTTTTGGCATACAATGAAGAAATATTTATGAAGTAGATAATCAGCAGCCCTAAAACATGATGCTGCTGAGTTATTGTTTGGGTTTTCTAAATCCTCATGGATTCTTATTTCAAGATTTCCTTAGTAAATTGGCTGTTGGCTAAATAATCAAATCAGTAAAGTCATTCTTTATGGATTAGTGACCTGTGTGACTTTCCTACTTTAAGGTGAAATGATTCTGCTCCAACGCACAAAATATGCACCTGGCCAAGAAAGTGAATCAAATGAGCTTCGTAAGGCTTTAGGTTATTGGTTTTGAGTGATGATAATGTTTTCAGAGGAAGTAAGAGGCAGAACTCAGGATGAGAAGGTGTATGCTTTTCTCTCCAAAAGATGCTGGAAGACCAGCCTTTCATAAAAGTTGTAATTAATATATACTCAGCAGTGAGAAATCCTGTGACAACCATGGACTGTCTATTGAATTGATGCTTTTGCCCTTTTGGGTTCTTCTCCTATGAGTTCCTGCCCTTTTCAAAGCTCACAAGCACAGTGCAAAGAACACTTATCTCCATGAGAAGAGGTTTCCATTCCTGGCTCACTCTCTCTGGGCCTCTGTATTTTTTTAACAGAAAATAAAGGTACACTAAAAGGAATCTCTTACCACATCCCTTACCCAGGTTCCCTCTTCTTACTCTAAGATTCCTGAAATTGTATGGCCCTGACAGTGTGAAACGTGGGCAGGGGGTGTGCCTTGCTGGTTTATTATGTCTAATGCCAACTGCTATGCTCGGTACAAAGTACTCAGAACAAAACGTGCCAAGCTGAATTTCTGACAGGTTAGACTCAGGTTGACATCACCCATTTAAATCAGGGTTGGAAGGGTCAGGATGGTCATATAAAAATGTGAAATACTTGGGAGGCTGACATAGGAGGGTCACAGGTATGAGGCTAGTGTGCAGTAACTTAGGGGAAACAGAGTTTTCAAAATAAAAGATGAAGCAGAGTTAGGGGTATAGCTCAATGGTAGAGGGCCCTTGGGTATCAAACAAACAAACAAACAAAAATTTCCTGGCAAAAATCCTATATTCTTGAAGCTCACAATTTTAGTCCGGTGCTATTATTCCTTTTCCTCACCATGTAGGGTCTTGCTGCAACAAACTCTGCAGACTCCCCCTGTGTCAGAAATCCTCAAGTAGCCTTCCTAATTTTTGGTGGTTTAGTATCTTCCATCCCTTTCACTCTCCTAGCAACATTTTAATTTCCTCTGGGAAATTATTCCTTTACGAGTATTAATTTGTGTGAAATCCACCAAGAACAATATATTAATGACAGATCATGGATTTGCTTTTTAAAAGAATATTTGGGTTGATATAGAAGAATAAATGTTAAATTTGGGGGACAAGAGAGTACATTCAAATTGCTACATTTCATATTATTAAGGCACAATGAATAAAATGCATGCTGAATTGAATAATTTCTTTTAGAAAGTTGTAGAATTATTTCTGGATGCCTCTTTTTAATCTAATAAAGTACAAGGAACTAGATTCAATTAAAGTTGAAAGCAGGGAGTCATCTTCATTATATGGGGAAAAGAAAAAGATTGGTACGAGATAGAATATCTCTGAAGAAGGAAAAAGTGAAGGAAACCGTGATCTATCAATATTAATGCACATTTCTTTCATTCAAAGCAGGCTGCAAATAATTACAGATTCCCAGGAAGTGTGGAATCGAGTCAGGTTTTTCAATGAGCTTATCTAGGATCGCAACCATTTTGTTGTTGTTGTTGTTGTTTTTAAGAGATAGGGGCCTCACCCTGCTGCACAGGCTGGCCCTGAATTCCTGGACTCAAGAGATTCTCCCACCTCGCCCTCCCAAGTTGACGAAACTACAGGACCACTCTACTGTTTCCACCTCAAAAACTGAATTTTGACAAATTTCAGTGAGGTAAGCGTGAGAATCTGTGACACCCCCCCCCCCAATTCCATCCAAAATAACTCAGTTTTTAGAAGTTTAAGAAATTTCAGTTTCAGTTTAAAAAAGTGAAGTTTAACAAGCTTCAGAAGTTTAAGCTGCGGTTTAAGAAGGCTTGTTCTGTTTGAACTGTGATTTAATCTTTTCACCAGCTGGCCGTCCACCTCAAAGCATCATGTGTGGATGACTTGCTAGAGAGTTTTATACACATCATCTAACTAGCAATTCACCATTTTCTGACCCATTTTTAAATAATGTCATAGGTGAGACAGTTATTTGGGTTTCTTGCTGCAAGACTGGAAGCATTCCTTTTGACTGTTTCTAATGTGCAGAGTGAGGAGGAAGAAGACCAGATAACCTGTAGAAGAGGAGCTACATTTCCCCAGGAACTTAGACATACTGTTCAGCAAGGTGACAGTGTGCATCACTGTGAAGAGGGAAACGTGACTGCAGCCACATTCCCTTCCTGCCACCATCTTTCAAAGCCTACAATGGTGACTAATAAACATGGAAGTCAATAAGGTCAAATTTCAAAATTTACTGGAATGACTGACCTTAAAGTTGTCACTTAAATCCTTCCAGGTCATGGGGGACTCATGATTTTCTCTCACTCATGGGTTTTGAAGCTGACCCCAATCTTGTCCCATAAGTTAACGAGGATGGACTTGGGCATACAAAACCACCACTGTCTCCATTCTCAAAGAGAAGTTCTAACACATTTCTAGATTTCAGCCAGAAGCAAAGGAACCATGGTTTTGTTTCTGTCTCTGTTAGGCAAGGTACCAATGCTTTAATCCATCTAAAAGTCTGACAACACCTTCCCCCTGGAAGATATGAACTCAAAACGAGAATTGCTCAGCCTACAGACTTTAAAATATCCCATCGAGACTATAATCAGCTCTCTGCCCATGCATCATCAGTCAGTCTCTCCACCTAACCTGACCCTCCACTTTCGGTTCTTCATTTAATTTGGCCAAGAAGCCAGAAAGCTGATCTAACGTAAACCACATGGGCAGGACTCCCACAATCAGGATATTAAAGTGCAACATAAAGAAGCAGCCGCACCCCATTCCATGGATGTGCTGGGGACATGGCCAAGGAAGCTTGCTTCTACAGAACCTGGGTTTTGACAGCTCTTGAACTAGAGGGTGTGCAAAGCAAATCCCTTGAACAGAGATGGCTTGTAGTAGGATCGATGGATTCACACTGATTACTGAATTCTCTGAGTGAAAGTTTAGAGTTGTATTTAATCCTTTAAAAAAAGATCTGTGGAAAACTGACTTAGCAATATTTTAAAAGCATGATTTTGTCAAAATAACTTAAAATGTGTTACGGTAAGCACTGTGTACAACAAGGGCAAATAGCTGCTGCTTGGGGTGGTGTGTTTACAGAGCAGAAGCTATCATAACAAACACAAGTGGCTAATAACTAATTATAGTGAACAAATTTATAAGGTCCAGAAAGTTTCTTAGTAGAACATTATTGAATCAAAGAACACGCAACAGTTTTAAGAGAACCAAAGAAAGTCTACCATTTGCTTCTGGAGCTGGTTGAGAGTAGGAGGGTGTCTATTCATCTTCCTCTTCTACAACCTGCATCTTTCAAATCTCTGTTCAAATTCCTTCCATTAGAAAGTCTCCCCTGATCCTCCTGTGTGCTACCATAGCAATATAATGCTTCCTTCCCTGCCCTTATCTTATTTCCATTTATAATTACATATTATTTCCATAGGAATTTGTTTAAGGTATTTATTCCCATTGCAGTGTGGTATCTGTAAGGGCAAGGTGTGTGTTTTGTAAGGACTCGAGAAATACCTGCTGAAATAGCAGCTAAAACTACTAGTCAATGTCCAGCGGGCATGCATACTATGTCCCGGGCAGAGTCCTAAGCAGTCTGCATGGGTTAACACAGCTATTCTTCACCATGATTCTTTGTAGTAGGAACAATGACTAGCTCGCATACCATAGATGAACAAAATAGAAACTGAAACAAATTAAAGGCATTTGCTGAAAGTAGCACCACGAATAAGGAATCTGTGACTTACACCCGAAAGTCTGAGTTCAGTCTTCAAAGTTAAGATTCACGCTACACAACTTCTAGGACCTTTCATGTATCCTCTCTTAGAGGGTGATATCTCCTACTGCTATAACAGGGAGACTGAGGCAATATGAACAAACATTCCCTGTGGGGATTGAGGGAACATTGGCAGGCTCACAGGATACCAGCTGGGGGGCAAGACTGAGATCATGGCTGAGCAAGTAGAAGAGAGTAAAGGCATCCCTGGGCCTTAATAAGGGTGGAGTCAGAGAGATTACAGATCTATCAGGCCTGGGGGACAGATGTCATGGGGATGGTAAGAGGAGACCCTATGTCTGCATCTGCCCAGTTAAGTGCCCAGTTTAGTTAACTTCAGGGATCTATTCCACGTGAACTTTTCCTACTAACTTTAGTCTGATTGCATTTTAGGAAGAAGTATTTTGTAAAATGAGAGGGCTCTGTACTAGAGAAATCTTTGCCTAGCCAGGCATAGTGGCACATGCTTGTAATCCTAGCACTCGGGAGACTAAGACAGGAGGATCACAGGTTCTTGGCCAGCCTCAGCAGCTTAGTGAGACCCTCTGCCACTTAGTGAGACCCTGCTTCAAACTAAAAATAAAATTAGCCTGGGGGAGTAGCCCAGAGGTAGAATGCTCCTGGGTCCAATCCCCATTCCACTACCAAATTTCAAATAAACAAACACCAAAAAAAAGCCTTCACTTCTAGACTAAAGGGACTTTCAGGGTGGCCCTGTAAAAATTCAAGTTATTTTGGGATGAAACAGTAGTATTATGTTTAAAGCAAGGTCCCAAAACCATAATCTTTTTTTTTTTTTTTTTGAGGGGAGCAGGGATCGAATTTAGGAGCATTCTACCTCTGATCTATACCCCCAGTTTTATTTTATTTTATTTTTAAATTTTGATACAAGATCTCACTAAGCTGCTGAGGACATTGCTAAGTTGCTAAAGCTGGCCTTGAATCTGTGATCCTCCTTTCTCAGCTTCCCAAGAACTGGGATTACCAGAGTGCACCATCATACCTGGCCCCAAAATCATGATCGTGAGTAAGATAGTTAACTTTTTTTGAGTCTCAGTTCTTCAACTGTAAATTAGGTTCTTATAAGGATTAAAGGTGATAACTCATATAAAACACCTAATGCTACATGTGATAAACTCAAGGAACAGTAACTTTTAATACTATAGAAGGGGGTGACAGAATTAACCTTATGATATGTCTTAATTGAGAAAGGTTTGATAGGTAAACTAGTTCCTAGCTCAAGCAAAAGTGGGCATGGTGACAGAGGGTGATACAAGGCATTACTCAGTCACTCTCTACAGAACACCCCCCACCACCACCACCACATCAGCCCAGGTGTTGCAGCCCTTTGGCAGGGAGCTTCCCTAGGTTTGGAGCTGTGTGAATCTCCTAGTTTCAGTGTGCGAGGGAAGAGTCTGAAGTTGAGACCTTGTTATTCACAGGAATAAAAGACTGAATAATGTTTTCCTTCCCTCCCTTCCTTCCTTCCTTCCTTCCTTCCTTCCTTCCTTCCTTCCTTCCTTCCTTCCTTCCTTCCTTCCTTCCTTCCTTCCTTCCTTCCTTCCTTCCTTCCTTCCTTCCTTCCTTCCTTCCTTCCTTCCTTCCTTCCTTCCTTCCTTCCACAGTACTAGGGATTGAACCCAGAGACATTTTGCCTCCAAGCTATCCTCCCAGCCTTTTTTACTTCAAAACTGGGTCTCATTAGCTTGCTGAGAATCTTTATACACTGCTGAAGTTGTCCTTGAA
>PVLC010013701.1:0-40934 GCA_004027655.1 Graphiurus murinus
GAGGAATCTTCTTTAGGGTTTTTTAAACTTTTTATTTGTAGAGCTGCTTTACATTTATGGATTTCTTTTGCTTATACTTCCTGAAGATAAGGTTTATTTTAAATAATAATTTGTATAAAGATAAGTGTTAGAAATATATTGAATTGTTGAACTAAACTACAGTTTAGTGTTTTTCCTAAGAACTGCCTGCTGCTGCTTTTGTTATCTGTTGTCAGATGCAAGCCTCCAGCAGGTCTTTTCTAGTCAATTGTTGCAGAAAAACTACATTATCATATTCACTGATTAAAAGTTCTGATTGAGAGCTTGCAGAGAGAAGTCATGCATTCAATGGAAGCTTTTAAATATACTCAGAGCCGGGCGTGGTGGCGCACGCTTGTAATCCCAGCATTCGGGAAGCTGAGACCGGAGGATCCGGGTTCGCGGATCCGCAACTTAGTGAGACCCGGTTTCAAAATAAAGAATAAAAAAATAGGGCTGGGGGTGTAGCTCGGAGGTAGAACGCCCCTGAGTTCAATCCCTAGTACCGCAAATAAATAAATAAATAAATAAATAAATAAATAAATAAATAAATAAATAAATAAATATACTCAGAGCTTTTCACACACATAGCAAGCAAATTTGGTGGTCACTTTTTAATTATTTCTTTAAAAGTGTCTGTACTGTGGAAGCAGGGAAGGTATTTGCTTTATTTAGTATTGTGGATTCTGTGCCTGGCACAGGAGAAATAAATAAGCGTTTCTATTAACTTGGATTTTCTAGAGGATTGATAGAGCCAGGACAGCGATAGTTAGAGGTGTTCTTGTTTTATGTGCATGAGTTTCAGTATGTATTTATGTTTACTCCTCTTGAGTAACATGACTTCCACAAGCTTTCTTCTTACTCCAATGATGTTGCTATTGTTTATATTCTTATAATTGTTCCAATGGGTTTGTCTTGGGAGTTAAACATTTTCTTTGGATGGTTCCCAAATGTGGCAGATCTTGGCTGCTTGGATGTCGATATTATACTAGGATTGGATTAGGATGGGAAATACACTAAAAGCTGTCAAAGTCAGTGAGAATTTTTATAGCTTTTCTATAACTATATGTTTGAACCAATCCAGAGATTAATATAATGTGTAATGAGTATGATTCCCAAAAGTGGACTAGAAGAAATAGACAATGCTCATGTAGTTGTTGTTAGATACATAAACTTGAATGAAAATTTTAATTGAGACTATGTGATATGAATTTGTGTTATCTCCATAGATTTAGAATCTCTCCTTGCCTATGTCAAATATTTTAGATTATATTCTTCCCAAATACTGAAAATCTCTCTTCCACTGTATATCAAAGTTAACAAAGAGAAATTTTAATTTTTCTTTAATTTTTGGCAAGATGTATACTTTGGGGTAAGATGAATTACTTACACATATGAAATAGATATCACTGATTTAGTGACAGCAAGATAATGATAATGTGTCCTAAGTTATGCAACATGGCACTCTCATTTACTCTGTAAACATCGTAAAAGCATTATTTTATGTGAAACAAACTTGCAGTGCTGCAGACACACTTCGAACACTTGATAAAGCATTCTTCATGACCAGACTGTTTCTTCTTAAGGTCTACAGTTTGTCTTTTATAATTTACAGAAAGTATATAGCCATGATTGAAATGCAAGTTAAGCTCTAAAATCTAAGGTGAAAACAGATATTACACGAGGATGATGAGAAATACCTGCTTGTAATATAAGAATTTCTGTTTGATTAAATTTTCAAGATCAAGTGAAGTCACTACTGTCTCTACAACTCCACAGTTAATATGTAACTCAAGCCAAATATTTATGGAGTGCCTGCCCTGTGCTAGACATTGTTCTATTTCAGCCAGATGTGCCTGAGAGGGATGAAAATTGACTCAAAACAACATCCTGGAGTGAAGGATATATCTTATAACTATAGAAATGAAGGTTTCATAAGTATATGCATTTGTCAAAATTCATTGTAAACTGCACTTCAAATGTGAGCATTTCTCTGTAGGTAAATTATACTTCAATGTTTTAATAAGTGTTTTTGTTGTTAATGAAAGGTAGATATTTAAACAAAGCCAGAAAGCAATTAAAGCATCATTATGAGAGTCATTTACCTAGGTAATTGGAAAAGGATGTACAGCAATTAAATTTTGAGTTGGTCACTAAATGGAAAGATTTAAATATATACAGATGAAAGCAGAAATAATAAGAATGAAATGTGACTTATACAAAGTTCAAGGATCCCACAGAGAATAGAAAAGTTGTATTTGTTAGACTGAAGGGTAAATTTTTAGGTAAAAAAATGATTTGGAAAAATTTCACTAAAAACTTTAACACCTGGATAAGCAGCATGGTGAAACAGGGAACATTTATTCTTGTCAACCCTTTACTTGAGACTCTGTTGGCATGTATTACTGTATATAACAAACCAAATTAATGATTTTGGATAGTTTTTTAAAAGGATCAAAAGATCTCAAATTCATGTCAATGTTAATGGTAATGACTGTGTGAGTGTGTCTTTGTTTGCAGTGAACAGAGGGAGAATATATATTTGCATAGAAGTTATTCAGTGCCAGGTCCTATTTAAAAGCACTTTTCATTTATTTAATGATTTAAGCACAAAAAATATACTGTAGGATTTAGGTATTATTACTGTCCCTATACTCAAGATGTACAGAAACTTTCAGCAACTTTTATAAATGACATGCCTGCAAGGGGTAAACTTAGTTTTGATTATAGGCCATTTGGACATCAGTATCTATGGTTTAAACCAAGACATGATTCTCCTCGTCCAAAAAGAGGCACAGGCAAGACCCTTCGAAAAATATAAAACACAAAAAGGGAAATTAGGACAAATTTGTACTGGGACTCTGCTGAAATCAGCATTTAGGCACAGTGTTTTAGAATCTCCCTCAAGAGGTGTTCTATTCTGAACCCTGGAGTACCAGTACACATTGCAGACAGGAACTGTACCAGTACTCATTTATAAAAACGGCTTATAAAGGGAATAAGGGAAATAATTCATCACTAGGATATGCCTTTTTCTGAGTTAAAAAAAAGATGGAAATGCAGATATTGTAGATATTTTAGCCTTTGGAAATTTTCTCTCTGAGGCTTAAGAAAAATAAATAAAATTAAAAGGGAGGGAGTGGGGAAGAATCCACTTGGGTATCACAAAGAGGTCAAACTTACACTATGTTACTGTTATGCTTCATGCAGCTTTGGAAGGAGATGCAAGGCTACTGAGTACGGGAGATCACATCTCGTGAACCTCTTAAGTCCCCCTTTAGTTTACTGCAAGGTTATTGCCTTGAAATAGTAAGAAACTCTGACTGCTTGGAGGAAATCACTAAGGATTCTATGACATAGTTTTTTAAAAATCAGCTAAGCATATAATCTACATGTCTATTTTTTTTTAATGTAATGAAGGAGATAGTCATGTAGCACACAAAAGTATTACATTATACTAGACATATATATATATATATATATATACATGACACATATAATGGCATATATATATATATACATAATTCCTTGCAGATTCAATCTTTAAGCATCCCTCTACATATTTATAGCATATAAAAGGCAGCAAACTTCACATTTACACCTGGAATCTCTTCTTAGAATAGAATTCATGATTCTCATAAAGAGGGAATCATCATAAATTTAGAGGGAAAACTGAAAGAATTAGAAACAATAATACATATACTTTATTTGTCTCAATGAAAACACATTAATTACAAAGGAAATTTAGTACAATGCACTTATTTTTGGTATTATGAAAATAAACTATAAACTGAACTTATGTGGGAGATGTGTCTTCTGGATGCTTAATTAAGAGGGTTTCTTTAGAAACCTCCAAAACACATGTGCTAAAGAATCCCAAGCTATTGACCTTTCTAGCATAAACAGTTGAAAAGTATGTGGGGATGTGCTCATCAGCTCTGTTACTGTAACACATTCCTGAGACAGTCCGTTCAGAAAGAAGAAAGGTTTATTTTGGCTTACAGTTCCAGAGGTTCCAGTCCATGAGTGATTGACTCTGCTGCTTTGGGTCTGTGGCAAGGCAGCTCATCATGGTGGGGAGCCCGTGGTAGAGCAAAGTTGTTCTCTTCATGGTGGCTGCGAAGAGAAAGAAACCAGCATTCCACAAACTTCTTCAAGGGCATGTCCCCAGTGACCCAAAACCTCCTTCTAGGCATCACATCATAACATTTCCACTCCCTACCCCAAAGTGCCAAACTGGAGATCAACCCTCAGCCTGTGGGTCTTTCAGGAACATTTAAGATCCAAACTATAGCAGGGAATTATTATAGATTATCTACATCTCTCCTGATAGGCCTAGCCATAAAATTGTTTGTTTCCTTTTAAAGGTTAATGGCTCTAAATTGCTTACAGTTTCCTCTACATATCAAACTGTATCTTTGAAAAACAAAGTTTAATTGGACTTGAGGTCCCCATTAATCTTTGAAAGTACCCAGATGGAAAGCAGCAATTTTAGACAAATTGTGCTACTTACTAGCTATTCACGTTAAGGAAACCAAGAGGTCTTGGGAATTTGCTTCTTGTCACCATACTAATCCTGTCTTCCCTGAAGGATTGTTTTACAGATGAATTTAGAATAATGGATATGTATCAGGTGCAAGTCAAGGTAATGTGTATACAATGACAATTAGAACAAACCAAATTGCCTGACCTTATGAAATGTATATTCCAATAGAAAAGAGAGAAACTTTTAGCCAACCATGGTGGCACACATCTGTAATCCCAGTACTCTATTGAGATTTTAGCTCCTTCAGTATAGTTTCTATAAACCTGAAGGCATCTGGACTAAAGATATTTTTTCTACCCCTGCCCATGATTAAATACTAACTGGTAAAATCTGAATAAGCTCAATAGATTGTAGCAATATTAAATTCATGGTGTTAATATTGTGCTATATTTGTGGAATATACTAACATTGGGAAGGATGGATGAAGAGTGCATGATCATAAAAGTCAACATTTATGAAATAAAAATAAAGAAAGGTTAACCAAGATGTTGGAGAATCAAGAATGAATAAAAAAATGACAAATAGATATAATGAGTTTTTTTTCTTTCAAATTCCCCAAATGTATGACAAAATCATACTGCAGTAGTGATGGAGGTGGAAAGTGAAATTACTTAGGAAAACAATGACCCAAAAGTAACTTTACAAAAAGCACTCTAGCTGGTAACTTATATGACGTGGATGTACAGGTTAGCAATTCTGAATCTGTTTTAATTATGTATTATATGAGTTAACTGTATATAATATACACATGGAATTGACCAAATAATGAAGTTAATAGTGAGTGATACAGGTAGATTTTCATTGATAAAGGGAATAATCAGGTATACATTGTTCCCTTTACCTGGAAAAAATTCCCTTTTCCTTCTACTGGCTATAACATATTCAACATCCAAGTTTTAGGTTGAAGGAAACTATACTTTAGTCTCCTGGAATATTTAGTATGTAGTTCACACATATTAACTCTTGCTACCTGCCATCCTTAATTTAAGTTATGTAGAACCTGTTTTTTTTTTCCTTTTAGGATACTACCATCTATCAGTCTCAATATATGCAGTAC
This sequence comes from Graphiurus murinus, assembly GCA_004027655.1. Classification (NCBI taxonomy): domain Eukaryota; kingdom Metazoa; phylum Chordata; class Mammalia; order Rodentia; family Gliridae; genus Graphiurus; species Graphiurus murinus. Next base: position 5,622 of record PVLC010013701.1, read on the forward strand.
ATGCAATATTAGTAGATTTATCCTACTTATTGGCTCTAGGAGTGAGCAAATTTTATATGCCTAATCAAATATAATTCTGAAATGTCCCCATAATTAAAATAATCACATGAAACACAAAGCCAAGGCAAGTCAATCTTAGGGTCACTGAAAGAACATTTAAGAATAGGAAATACGCTTTTTTCTTTAACTTTGGAGCTCATAAATTAGTAGGATGTTGACCCAAAGGTGTTTCCAACCATCTTTTTCACATGTTTTAGAAGGTACTTCAAGAGTAAAGTCAGAGTCAGGCATGGTGGTGAACCTCTATAATCCTAGTAGCTGGGAAGCTGAGTCAGGAGGATCATGGGTTCAAGAGCAACCTAAGCAACTTAGCAATACCCTTAGCAACTTAGTGAGACCCTGTTTCAAAATAAAAATAGTAATAATAAAAAGGGCTGGGGGTATAACTTGGAGGTAGAATGCACCTGGGTTCAATACCCAATACCAAGTGGGGGAAGGAATATAATCAGCACAGTGAAAACAACTATACAATAGAGAAAGAGATAGTGCACTATATAGGAGAGGTGGGCAGAAGAGTTGATGTCAGAGCAATTCAGTGTGAAAAAGACTTGACCAACCATTGCTGACTTTGAAGATGTAAGGGAATTGGATATATTGAGAGAAAGGAAAGAGATTTACCATTAGAGCCTCCAGAAAGGTAGCAGCCCTGCTGTCACTTTTATTTAGCTCAGTGATACTCATGTTGAAGTTTTAACCTAAGAAGTACAAGAAAATAAATTTGTGAGTTTTTTTTTAATAATTAAGATTGAGGTAGTTTGTTGTAGCAGTGATACAATATTAATGCATTAATATATTTTAAAACAACAGGTCCAAGTACATTTTTAAACTCTTAATTGAAGTATATCATGAAAGAAAAATGAACATATTATAAATAAAAAGCTCAGGACATTTTAAATAACTGAACATCACTCTGTAAATAGCTTCCAGATCAATAGACTATTTCCAGTGAAATACCCCTGATTGTAGCCCAGTGAGGCTTCTAACATCCAGAACTATAAGGTAATTGATTTGTTCTATTTTTAAGCCACTACTAAATTTGTTTATTTGCTTCAGCTGTAGGAAACTAATGGAAGGAACATGACATTTACAATGCTCCCCATATTTATATCCAGAGCATAATCTTAACAGTGCACTATCATACATGTTTAAAATTGCCTTCTAAGTTGTCTTCCACTACATTTTATGTTTCTGGTGAGCTGAAATTTATACTTGACTGCTACTGCAGTCCAGGATCATACTGCCTGGTAAACATTAGATGTGCAATAAGTATTGTGGAAGAAATAAAGGAATGACATTGATTAAATAAGCAATTCAGTATGTAGAAATACTGAAATTTTACTTATAGATGGGGACAGAATAACTGATTTTTAAGGGTTTCATTGATCTCACTCTTTTCAGTTCTTATGAGTTCTGAAAAACAGGAAAGTGCCCCCAGGAGCATTCACTCAAAAGAACACTCTTTCTACAGAGGGACTGGTATTGTCCTTCTCATCTCTACACATCCAAGACTTACTGCAATTTTATTTTGTACCAAGCATTTTGTGGAGCTGGTGCATATACTCTTCATATGTTAGAAAAACAAAATGTTAATAAAAAAAAACCCTCAAAGTTGTAAAAGACAGGGTAAGTAGCCATGAGAAGACATAATTGGCATTAGGCCTTCATTGAACTAGTGGCCACATTACTTGGAAGGGACACAAGAGAATTGCTGCCACATCCAGTCCACAGTCCAGTGCATGGTAAACAAGTCCACACTGGAGCATAGGTTTGTTCTTTTGGACTCCTCATACTTGGCCTACCACAGAGCATACCAGAGATCCTTTCCAATGACTTGAAGTTTACCAAGCCAAAGAGTCACCACAGAACTTCATTGAGATTTGTTTAAAATGCTCATTTTATCACTCTCCTCTCTGTTTTATTATTCCATCACCATTATGTTGATGGTGGGGGTGGGGGGAAGCAAATGCTGATGTGGAGATATGAATGGAGATATGCAGTCAAGAAAATTAGAAAAAAGTGAAGAATTTCTCAATCATTAATTATTATAGAAAACGTCTTTATATCCATACATTTTGGATTTTCAAATTTCTGTCAATCTTTGTTGTGCTTTCTTTTCTGAAAAACCTCAAGGTAAAAATATATATTGAGAGAATGAAATAGCTTAACTAAAATAACTTGCAAAATTTAATATATGATTTGAAAGAATCTTTTAATATTTTAAAATTATCCCTTACTACTTTTAATTTTACTAATTCATATTTAATAATACTTAACTGGATAATAAATACATCTTGTTATATATAGAAAGGAGTGAGCAATATGTATCTCTGTGCTGTTCTCATTTTGAGAACAATTTACTAGCAAGTTTTACGATTCCTCAAAGGACTATTAAGACCTCTCCTGCCTGATAAAATAAAGCAGGTTATAAGGTTAAGAACACATTTTTAATAGCTAAATCTCAGAAATTCTAGCACTCCTGTGCTTTTTTTCCTTAGCTCATTTTATCTACTTTATTTTTATATATAGTTTTAGCACTTGTTCAATTTTATAATGTATTTTAATAAAATTTCAATGTCCTTTTCAAAGTGGGATAAATATTTTTAACAGACATTGACTGAATATTGAAAATTCTCGACATTAATATGTGTAAACATATTTCTGGAAGACTCCTGTAATAGTCTATGCAGATTTAAACTCAGAAGTCAAAACAGATACATTTTTTTGTGTGTGTGAGGCAAAACAGATACTTTAAAAAAAATATTTACCACATTAAAATATGTAGCTATCTCTTTTAAGTTATTTAAAATGTATTTTATTTTATTCTTCCCCTTTCAGTATGAGGTTTTAAAAACTCAAAGTATGGCATATATCTGTAATCTCAGTACATGTCTGGTTGGAGGTCAACCTCAGCAATGTAGAGAGACTCTCAGAAACTTAGCCAGACCCTGTTCAAAATTTAAAAACAAATGGCTGTTGTTTATCTCAGAGATAGAATGCTCCTGAGCTCAAGCCCCAGTACAGAAAAAAAAAGAGAGAGAGAGAGAGAAAAAAAAGGAGGAACACAAGATGGCAAGAGAAACACTTCATCTCAGGTGCTGTAAAACTCGAATCAAAACTGCCATAAAAGCAGCTTCTTGACAGAAGAAAAAAGGAGCAAAAAAGTGAACAAAATAATAAAAATTGAAACACAGCTGAACAAAACCCAGAAATCAGACCAGGGAGAGCAAAGGAGTCCACACTCATCACCTCTGCAACCTGGGAGCAGCAGCCATTGAGCAATCCACATGGGGTCTACTAGCAGGCATCTAATGGCCTCCTGCAAACCAGCAACCAGATGTGGAGTAAGTGACTATAGAACTCTATACCCTAATCAGGCAGCAGTGACCGGAACGGCTCGGACGACCACCTTTAGCTTGCAGTAGGGACATCCCAGCTCACCTCTGTTTTCAGAGCCAGAGCAGCACTCAATCATTCCCCCATCTATATTCTTCTCCTCAACACTTTTTTTTTCTCTTTCCTTTTATCCCTGTCTCATATCAAGACCAGTTCATACCACTACACCTACATACTCTACATTGACTACCAGAATCCCCCACATTTCCACTATCTCTAATCTTTACCATATATCACCTTAACACACTCAAACTCTTATTTCACTGAATTATACCTTCTACTTTACCATATTATTTTTTGGGGGAGGGAGTACTGGGGATTGAACCCAGGGGCATTCTACCTTTGAGCTACAACCCCAGTACTACTTTTGTAATTTTTATTTTGAAACAGGGTCTCACTAAGTTGCAGAGAGCCTCACTGGCTGAAACTGGCCACAAATCCACATCCTTCAGTCTCAGCCTCTCAAGTACTAGGATTACAAGCATGCACCACCATGCCTGGCTTTACTTTACTCTATTCTTACATTCATCACTGCAACTTCTTCCCCCTCACCCAAACTTCACCACTGAACACAACCTGTCCTTGTATATACCAGCAGACACCTCTAAATCCCTACTGCAGAGATTGGACCAGAGAAGTGAACCACCAGAAAAGACTGTCAAACACCAATGATATACTCACCTCTGCTGATAGAAGAAATAGCTCAACACATCCAGAGGCCACAAACTGTCCTATTCATACCTCTGAGAAAAATCCCCATCACAGAAGCAACAAATGGAACCGAAAAGTTAACACCTAAAAACCACCAATGGCACCATTTCAGCAGTCAGAAGTAGCCATAGAGTAATTGCAACTCAGTAAAAGATACTATTCTCAGAGACAAAATAGAAACAAGAAACCTATAAACTGAGAGAAAGCTAGCAAAATCAGCAAATATATAAACTCAAGAGCACTGAAATCATGGGAAGGAAAAATAGCAAAGAAACAATGAGTTACCACAATCACACAATAACAGAACTCACCAACACAGAATTTCAGAGATTACCAGAAGAAGAATTCAGATCTTTAATAGTAGAAATTATACAAGATTTCTGAAAATAATTCAGAGAGAGCTGGAAAGAAATAAAGGAACAAATAAACAAAGAATATGACACCCTGAAGAGTAATCAAGCAGAAGCCTTGAAGGAGGTAAAAGAGATGAAAGATGCAATGATTGAAGTGAAGGCATCAGTACAAACTATAAACAGTCGGTTAGACCATATGGAAAATAAAATATTACTCTTAGAAGATGACCAATCCAAAAATGAATACATAATACATAACTTAGAAAAAAAATTGACAGCATGAATTGGACATTGACAAGATCTGGGGCAATTTTAAAAGAACTAATCAAAAAATAATAGGCAGAAGAGGGGTTAGAAGTTGAAACTAATGGAGTCAAGCATCTTTTCAAAAAAGTAACATCAGAGAATTTTCCAAACATAGAAAGAGAAGTTGACACACAGGTATAAGAAACATATAGGACCTCCTCTAAACAAGATCACAGAAAAGGTTCACCACACCACATAATAATCAAATTGACTAATGTAGAGGCCAAGGAGAGAATCTTAAGGCAACAAAAGTAAAATACCAAATGACATTTAGAGACAATCCAAGAGAATCATTCCAAACTTCCCAAACCAAGTCATGGAAGCCAGGATGACCTGGAGCAACATATTACAAACTCTGCAAGAAAATAACTTTTACCCAAGATTCTCCTACCCAGCAAATATATCTCTCAAATTTGACATGGAAATAAAAACCTTCAATGACAGAAAAGACCTGAAAGAATGTATGTCTTCCAAATGAACACTGGAGAAAATACTCAAAAAATTTAACTACAAAGAACTAACAACAACAACAACAAATCAGAACCAGAGAAACAATAATTTCCAGGAAGCAAACAACTAAGCAAAGAAGAACAAATACTACCACAAACAGAAGTTAAAACTCAAAATGTTAGGAATTAAAAATCATCTCTCAATAATCACACTGAATATAAATGGCCTCAACTCCCCAATAAAAAGACATAAGGTGGAAAAATGGATTAAAAAAACCAAATCTATCTATATGCTGCCTGCAAGAAATACACCTTACAAGCCAAGATTCCCATACTCCAAAAGTGAAGGGTTGGAGCAAGGTGATCTATGCCAATGGAACTCAAAAACAAGCAGGAGTAGCAACTATGATATCAGACAAATTTGACTTCAAGTCTAAGCTTATCAGAAGAGACAAAGCAAGTCATTTTTTACTAGAAAAATAAACAATTCAGCAAGAGTAAATAACAATAGTCAACATTTATGCCCCAAACATAGGTGCAGCCACTTTCAGAAAACAAACTGTGATATAAAGTAACAGATAGATCCCAATACAATAATTCTGGGAAACTCCAACACTCCTCTCACATCGCTAGACCAATCTTCTAGACAAAATGTCAGTAAAGATGCCTCAGACCAAAATAATAACATAAACCAAATGGACCTATTATACTACTACAGCTGAATTTACATTTTTCTCAGCTACTCACAGAACCTTGCCAAAATAGGTCACATTCGTAGCCACAAAGCAAACTCTGGAAAATTCAAAAAAATATAATTTGCTGTATCTTTTCAGAACATAGTGGAATGACACTAGAAAACAACTTTAAGAATACCCAGAGTAACCACATAAACACATGGAGACTGAACACCACAATACCGAATGAGAAATGGCCCATAAATAAGTAAGGATAGAAATTAAAAATTCCTAGAAACAAACAAAAACAGAGACACAATGTATCAAAACCTCTAGGACACCTTGAAGGTGATACTAAGAGGAACATTTATAGCACTGAGTGCCAACATAAGAAGAACAGAAAATCACCAAATACAAAACCTAATGGCATAGCTCAAAGAACTTCAGCAACAAGAACAGTCTAACTCCAGAGCCAGCAGAAGATAGGAAATTATTAAAATCAGAGAACAAATTAATAAAGTAAAGAATGAAAAAATGCAGAAAATCAACAAAACCAAAGCTGGTTTCTTGAAAAAATAAACAAGACAGATAAACCATTAGCCTACCCAACCAAAAGAAAGAGAATCAACCCAATTCATACCAAAATAAGAGATGAAAAAGGTAATATTAGCAATGACATTGAAAAACTATACTTAAACAAAATGGAAAATCTGGAAGAAATTGACAAATTTCTAGACACATACAACCTTCCTGAATTGAGTCAATAAGATACAGAAAACTTAAACCAACTGATAACAATCAAAGAGATAGAAGCAGCAATAAACAGTTTACCCTCAAACAAAAGCCGATGGCCAGATGGTTTTCCACGTGAATTTTGTAAAATCTTTATAGAAGAGCTAATTCCCAAACTCCTCAATCTATTCCATGAAATATGAATGGGACTCTTCCAAACACATTCTATGAAGCCAGCATCACATTAATAGCAAAGCTAAATAAAGATAGCACAAGAAAGGAAAACTATAGGCCTATATTGCTGATGAACTTAGATGCAAAAGTACTAACCAAAATACTAGCACAGTATATTCAAAACCACATCAAGAAAATTATACACCATGATCAGGTTGGGTTCACCGCAGGGATGCAAGGATGCTTCAACATATGAAAAATAATTCATGTAACTCACCACCTAAACAGAACCAAAGACAAAAATCACATAATCATTTCAATAGAGGCTGATAAAGCGAATAGCACTGCAGAGAATTGGAATATAAAGAACATACTTCAACACCATGCAGGCAATATACAATAGGCCCACAGGTAACATCATATTAAATGGGAATAAAATTGCAAGAGTTCCCACTAAATACAGGAAGAAAACAAGGATATCCATTATTACTTCTTCTGCTCAGTATAGTACTTGAGACTCTAGCCAGACCAATAAGGCATGAGAAAGGAATCAAAGGTATTAAAATAGGAAAAGAATAACTAAAACTATCCCTTTTTGCAGACCCAACAAATCCAACCAAAAGGCTTATAGAACTAATCAACAAATTCAGCAAAGTGTCTGTATACAAAATCAGTCTTAAAATATCAGAAGCTTTCCTATATGCCAATCATAAATCTGCTGAAAAAGAAATCCAGAAAAACAATTCCACTCACAAGAGCACCCAGAAAAATAAAATAGTTAGGGGTAGATAAACCTAACCAAGGAGATAAAGGACCTCTATAAGGAAAACTATAAAAAGTAGAAAAAAGAAATCGAAGACGATCTTAGAAGATGGAAGGATCTTCAAGCTCTTGGATAGGCAGAATAAGTATCATGAAAATGGCCATTCTCCCAAAACTGACCTACATAGTCAATGCAATACCCATTTAATTACCAAGGTCACTCCTCACAGACATAGAAAAATTAGTCCTTAAATTCACTTGGAACAACAAAAAGCCCAGACTAGCCAAAGTAGTTCTGAGCAACAAGAATGATGCAGGAGGAGTCACAGTGCCTGACTTCAAGCTATACTACAAAGCCACAGTAATAAAAATAGTATAATATTGGCACAAAACAGACACACAGATGAATGGAGCAGAATAGAAAACTCAGAAACAAACTCACACACTTAAAGTCAATTGCTTTTTGACAAAGGAGCCAAAAATATACACTGGAAAAAAGATAGACTCTTCAACAGATGGTGTTGGCAAAACTGGTTAACTATATGCATAAAAATGGGAAATAGACCCTACTCTATCACCCTGTACAAGAGTCAGTTCTAGATGGATCAAAGACCTGGATGTAAGGCCTGAGATTTTGTAGCTTCTTGAAGAGGGCATAGGTCCAACAGTTCAACACATAGGCACAGGTAAAAACTTTCTCAACAAGACCTCAAAGGCACAAGCTTCTCAAAGGAAGATCAATGCATTAAACTGAAGAGCTTCTGTACAGCAAAGGAAGCTATCAAGAATCTCAACAGAGAGCCCAGGGAATGGGGGGAAATTTTTGCCAGCTACTCCTCTGATAGCGGACTAATATCTAGAATATACAGAGAACTCAAGAAACTCACAGCTAAGAAAACAAATAACCCAATCAAAAATGGGCAAAGGATCTAAATAGATACTTCACAAAAGTAGAAATACAAATAGTCAATAAATATATGAGGAAATTTTCAATTTTAGGAATCAGAGAGATGCAAATCAAAACTACCCTGAGATTTTACCTAACACCAATTAGAATGGCAATCATCAAAAACACAAACAACAACAAAGTCTGGTGAGGGTGTGGAGAAGTGGGATTGCAAATTAGTGCAACCACTTTGGAAAACAGTATGGAGGATCTTCAGACAAATGAGAATGAATCTACCATATGATCCAGCAATACCACTTTTGGGTATCTACCCAAAAGAGTGGAAACCAAACTATCAGATTGATGCATGTGTATATATGTTTATAGCTGCACAATTCACAATTGCCAAACTGTGGAACTAGCCAAGATGTCCATCAACAGATGAATGGATCACAAAACTATTGGATATGTATACAATGAAATTTTGCTCAGCCATAAAGAAGAACAAAATCATGTCATTTGCAGGGAAATGGATGGAACTGGAAAACATTATGTTAAGAGAAATTATTTAGCTGGGCATGGTGGCACACACTTGCAATCCCAGCACTTGGTATGTTGAGACAGGAGGATCACAGGTTCATGGCCAGCCTCAGCTACTTAGTGAGGAACTCCACAACTTAGTAAGACTCTGTTTCAAAATAAAGAATAAAAAATAGAACTGGTGTAGATCTTGGAGGTAGAACGGCCTTAGGTTTCATCTCTAGTACCATAAAAAAAAGGAGAGTTTATTCAGTCAAAATAAGTAAAAAATAGTATGCTCTCCCTAATATGTGGAAGCTAGGGAGAAAGTGGGTCATAAGAAGGATTCTCGACAAAGAAGGAGAAACCTTAGATGAGCAAAGAAGGTGACTTATCTGAAATTGATGGGGGGACACCCTAATGCATATGATGTACTTCCACAAACATCAAAGTCAATCACTAAACTGAATATGAGAAGGAGGGAAGGGGGAGGGAGTAGGGTGGGAATTGGGAAGGATTAAATGAGAAATGTGTGCATTATGCCTCTTCCAGCTTGTGCCTAATGAAGATGTATGATTACAATGCACTAATAAAAAAATTTAAAAAAGATAAAAAGAAGAGTAAAGAAGTCAATTACAAAGAAATTAATATATTTTAAATGTCTAATGATTTTACCAAAAGAACAGAGTAAATCTAGATCATTTTCAGATGGTTATTAATCTTTAGTAAATTTCTACATTTACCATTAAAGCAATATAACTTAAGTACTTCAAGAGGCACTTGACTCTTTATGGATAGTCAATTGAAAAGAGAGGTGGTTAACACAACTGTGAAGTACAATTTTCTAATGTACTATTAAAAAAGAATAAGGGATTTTACTTTATAAGCCAATTATGTTAACACCAGCCTAAAACCTTAAAAGTCAGCTCAATTATTACAAAAAATAAAACGGTTATTTTAGATGTCAAATCCAATCTATTGAAGATTAAAAAAAATAGGATCAATAGCTACATTGTATTTTTTGGTCACACACATGAGGGCTCTCTTCCTAAAGGAAGGCACATGTTAGCTCATTCTTAAATGAAGGGAAAAATTTAACCACTAAAGGTGACATTTCAGGTAAATCAGACACCAGATCAAAGGCGTCCTATTCAACAAACATTTCACTGTACTATAGAAATCACCGAGGCTATTTTGAAATTGACTTTTGGAACAAGTTGTCAAAAACATGGCTGTGAAGTGCTAGATGTGAAAGGCCAAACTAAAGAGGGATGGGTCTTTGAAAGCAAGAGTGATAGAGGAAAGGCAATTTCAACAACCTTTAGAAGAATAGTTCCCATAATAAAATATATAATGTTCTGTGATATTCAATAGAAATTATTTTCTCCAATAAAAAGTGATAGGTGGATAGATTAGATAGATAGATGATAGGCAAACAAATACAACAGGGAAACTTTCTGAATGCGGGAGTAGGTAATAAAGTTTATAAAGTATTTGATTAGGATAAATTTAACACAAGAAAAATCAACTTGGGATAGATCTGAAAATTTGCATGAGTTGACTTTTATTTAATTTCTCTAAGCTCTTTATTATTGTTCTTTTCTAAGGATTTTATTCGTGCAACATAGTTATATCAAACTCATATTTCAATTGTATCTTTTATAGTTCTAAAAAAGCTCAAGACTATGAATGTCATAAGTTCTGGATGACACATCTATCTCCTAGTTTCAATGTTTGACACTGTGAACATATTCTAGGAAAGTATGTCCAGGTTTCGCAGTCCTTTCCTCCATGCTATTGTGTCTCTATTGGTTGAGTAGATCAGTGGTAGGTGTTCTCTTCAGGCCAGGGATAAAGATAAGATAAATTTCCCTGGAGCTTGTTTTGGTAATCATGAAGGCAAATTTGAAAGTGTGACCAGGGAGGAGGATGGAAAATGAGGGGAGAGGCCTTGATTGGAAGGGCAATTGAACTGTTAATGGGGTTTACAGTTTTGCTTCTAGTTTATGTCTCTTGGTATTTGTTTTTCTATTTTCTCTTTAACTAGTTTATTACATATTCTACATCCACCATCAAAATTTCCCCAAACCTTTAAGTCTTCAAACACACACATGCGAGTGCACTGAATATGTATGTGCTGGGTAGATTCAGAGCACTATGCAGTTTATTCATTTTTTCCCCTCCTCTCTCCTACCTTCCCCTCCTCCTCCTCCTCTTCTTCCTCTCTCTCTCTCTCTCTCTTTCTCTCTCTCTCTCTCTCTCTCTCTCTCTCTCTCTCTCTCTGAGGATTGAGCCCAAAGGCATTCTACCTATTTTATCTTGAAACAGTGTCTTGCTAAGCTGCTGAGAACCTCGCTAAGTTGCTAAGGTTGGTCTCTAACCTGTAGTCCTCCACGTCAGTCTTCCAGGTACTGGATTACAGGCTGGCATCACCATGACAGAATAGAATTGTCTATTTAATAAAAGCAAAAGGATAATTCTAGAAGCATTAAAATATTTTTCCTATATAGTAGTTTCTTGTGTCTACTCTTTCAAATGATGTCTATTTTTTCAAACTGAACACAAACTTCTTTTTACCTAAGCATGATTCTAATTAAACTTTAATTGTCATGAATGAATAATTGTATTAAATATTATATTTGACATAAAAGTAACTCCAACTCCATTATGAAAAGAATAAGCATTTTTGAAAGTCTGTTTTATTGTGACCATATTTATGATTGTTAATCCATAGTTTTATTTTGCTTCAGAATTAGCTACTTCTGGAAGAAGACTAAATTACTCCTTATAAACTTTCTTCTAAACATTGTTCTTAACATTTCAATATCCATTTTTAAATTCTTGATTCACTAATGGTAGGTCATGCTAGTCTTCGACAACATATAGGAGGTAGTATTTCTCTAATCACTTATTAATTCCAGGATATTTTGTTTGTGTTTTAAGCTCTTTTTTATACTTTCTGGATGACCACATAAAATCTGATACTGTCATTGCTCTTTTGGGGAATTAGATGTATGGAAGTGATCACTGCCATTTTGGAAGTCCTGGCAAAAACTTTACTTCTTATTTATGCTACATAAAGCACCAAGGGTCGGCATAATGTGTGGGCTGATGGAAACTCATTTTATCTGTACTTCTACAACCTCTAAGACAAATAAAGATTATAGAAAACCAGGATCTGACCCAGAGCTTCTTCCCCAGAAGTGACACATCTATTATTCCAATATTCTCATATTCTACTGCCCTGGGCAAATAACGGTTTTGTTGGCCTTCAAAGTAGTTTACAAAAGGGCAAGCTCTAATGTGTCCTGTTAGAAATATATAATGAATAGCAATATGTAATATCATATTTAGAAAGCTGATTCTAATCAATTATGGAAGTCTAACTTACTCTTTCCAAGTACATACATTTAGTTGTCCAAATTGTATAGTTTCATCTTGCAGTTGTAAGAAATAAGCACAGGCTTAGTGGAGGGAAAAATAGAAAATCATAGTTCTGGAGTTCAGAAACACAAAATGGTTTTTGCTGAACTAAAATCAATGTGTCAATGGAATTGTTTTGCTTTAGGAGATTCTAGGGAAAACCTTATTCACTTGCCTTTTTTCAGCATGCAATTACATTGAATCCACCCATATAAAATTTCTTTCAATGTATAAGGTAACACATTCATGTGTTTTAGAGACTAGGAACTGAACAGGGCCATTTTTTCTATTGAAACAAAGCTAACACTATTCCTGCAAATGATTCAAATATTTATATCTAAATTTATTTAGCAAATAATTATATGATAGATAGGGAATAAAGTCTCACTAGCAAATCAGGTGATGGACTAAATTGTCAATATTTTCATTTTCTCATTAACCAAGATGATGTTATTAGATAGGGATAAGATTTCTATTAAAATTTAATAATGTAGACTCTTCTATTCAATATGTGTCTTTTATTGAACTTATTACTAATAACATTTTCCTAAGTCATACATTTTAATAAAATGCTTAAACACTAAATTGAGTACAATATTTAACAGCAAGTCCAGAGTTGGTGGATTAGGTGTGTATGTGTGCAGCGGGTACCTCAAACTGAATGAATAGTAAATGAAAGTCTACCAAGTATGAAAATTCAGGATGTCTCTTGGATTTTTATGGTTCAGCTGCATGCACAGGAAATCATACTGATAACATCAAGATGGTCAGATTAAGAGAGGTAGATAATGTTAAGAGGAAAGAATAAAGGTTTTAGTTGGTTTTATTTTTTAAATTAAATGTAGAAAGTAGTAGCCTGACATCAGTGAACAGGAGCTCTATAATTGTAGACTGTAAATTTTGACATTTACGTGTGTTGACTGTGGGAGAGAAAACTTTGATTAATAAGGTTTCTTGAAAAGTCATGTTCCCAGACACAATCCAGATTGCACTGTGAGTGTGCAGATAAAAACTACATCACATTGAGATGTGTAAACAGAGGGAGGTTTATAGAAATGGTTAAGATATACTGAGGTCTTCAGAATATGTTGTGGGAAATATTGAGATTATCATGGAAGAAAAATATCAGACTATAGGGGGATAAGATCACTTGAGATTTGGCCAGAGGGCACTGCATTTGATTGGTGACCAAAGATGACACAGATGGTTCATGGAATGAGACTGATTATTCATTTGAGTGAAGGTCACAGATGAAGATCCCCAATGGGGAGAAGTCAGCAGAGTGCGTTTTTAGGTTTCTTAGCCTGAATGGTGTAGCATGGTGCTTCTATCGTTTAAAATAACCTTTTTCATATACTGTTAGCAGAAATTTATTAATTCGCTTTTTAAATTCTCCCTTCTTGTTATCATAATTTCTCCTGAGGGCCAGGAGGAATAAGCCATCTCATAGTGAACCTAGAGGCTTCAGAGATTCTCCCAGAAGGGATTGGTTTCAGATTAGTTAATCCTAGCATCATCAGATATACTCTAGATTTTTTTTTTATTAATTCATCTGATTTTTTCAGGTACTGAAGATTAGACCCAGGGACACTCTATCTCTGAGCTACCCCCCAGACATTTTTATTTTTTTGTTTTGAAACAGGGTCTTATGAGGTTTCTGAGAGTCTCACTATGTTGCCGAGGCTGATCTCGAACCTGTAATCCTCCTGTCTCAGCCTCCCAAGTACTGGGACTACAGGCGCGCACCATCACACCCAACCATCCAACAATTTAATAATAATTTAATCAGTGCCTTTTTACATACTAATGCACCTTTTGGAGATTCAAAAGATACAATCCTGCTGAGCAAAAACTTACAGCCAATTGATTGTTTTGTTTAATTAGTAACATTGTAACTGCTACCAGGTGGATTTTACAAAATGCCATTGTTAAATTTTGGAATATATTGTCCTAACCAAGATAATGCCAATGGTAGCTTATTGAAGGGTGAATATTAACTGGAAGAATTTTGCCATCTACAATAAAATAAAAGTTCAGCTGAGAGCTGCAAGATAACTGCAGGAAGAGAAAATAGGAAAGGGAAGGGAAAAGAGTGCTCTAGACAGAATAGAAAATATTATTTAATTGTGTATGTACTTAGACAATTATATCAAGATCACTCACTGAACTGAACTTGAGAGGGAGGGAGCGTGAGGGAGTGGGGTGGGAATTGGGGAAAGGGTCAGATGAGAAATGTGTGCACATTTGTCTTTATCAATTTGTACCTAACAAAAATGTATATATACAAAGCACAAATTATTACAATAAAAATATGAAAAAAGAAAATATTATTTAACAAAAGTCCTCAAATGTAAGACTAATGAAAGAATGTGCGTGAGACTTAGTGAACTAGAGATAGCATATCACTAATATAACCAATGTCTAATGCAATGACTTTCTCTTCCATTATATGCAAATTCACACACACTCTGAAAGACAGTTCACATTATCTTCTTCAGAATCATGTGTTCTCTGTACTCTCCAGCCCAACATGCTTCAGTTCTTTGCATTTTTCTCTGCATTGCTCATTCTGAAACATACTTACACACCATCTCATATTTTATTTTCAAGGAGAAGATTAATTTAACTACATCTGGTTTCCCACTCAGGTTGTCTCCAGAGACTTCAAAAGATATATAACATTTTCATATTTTGCCTTTGGAATATTATGTGTCCTGTGGTTTGGAAACACTGAGTTTTCAAGTAATACTTACCAAATTTCTGGATTGCCATAAAGAAATGTGCCCTAGGGACAGTTGATACATTCTTTCAAAGTGTTATTGAATACTCTCTTCCTGTTAGACACTGCTAAGCACTAGGGATATGATGATGCATTCCGCACACATGAAGCAAAAGTTTAGCTTTGCGATTATAATTTATCAATGAAAAGAATTATAAATAGGTTTGCATGATTTTAAATAGGAACGTTGATACAGGGATAAGCAAAAGTAGATCATTGGTCAACTTGGATTTAAAGGCGGGGAGATGCTTCCTTTTTCTTCACGGCCGTGTGCCCTCAGTTCATTGATAAATGTCTTTCTCACAGCATTGAAAAATAAGTAAATCCAGCAGGCAGGGGTGGCTTAACATAATTTATGGCTTAATGTCTTCCGCTCATCTGATAAAGTAGACACATCGATTCATTTTTGCATCTTTCAACCTGTGAACATGTAGTGTCAGACACTATTTGAACAGATGAGAATGAAATAGGGAACAGAAAAGACAAAAGGTCCTTCCATAATAAGCTTGCCCTGTGGTGGAGAGCATTGATTGGTATGCTGCTGTTACATAGGTCTGTATCCTATTACTTGTGTCTTGGGCTCTGCTGTGCCAAAGAATAAATACTAAGGGATGCAGAATAATCCCTGATGCCTTCCATGATTCAGTAGAGTGTTTCCTCAATGGGTCTTAATATTGTGGGATAATATCACATCATCTCACAGGAAAGCCTGCTGGGGATAGAATGAAATTACTTTAAATGTCTTCAGCATTAATGCCAGGATGTCACAGTGCCTAGAATTTAGGATTCAGACTCATCCTTTGGGGGCTCTTCTTTGCAACTTCACAACAGTTTTGTGACCCTGAGGAGCAGCTTTGCTACCCACTGGAGAGAACTGTGATTTGCAGTCTTGTCTTTCTAAGCACAAACTTCAGAAAGAATATTGCGGCAACTTGCTAGTCATGAGAGAAGTTTTTTGTTTTTCAATTTTTCTTTTCTTTTTTAATTCTGAAGAAAATTTTACTTACTCAACCTGGCATTCTTCTTCAGTGTACAACTACTGACATACAAAAAACCTCACCCTAGACACTGTATTCTTTTAAATTCTGGGAGAAGGACTTTAGATAATGGAGGAGAAACTGCAGTGGAGCTAGAGAGATGGCCTAAAGGAGGAGGGGAGAGGGAGAATCAATGAAGGACTCATTTCTAATGACATTATTTACATATTTGAGAATACCAATGTCACTCATAATACCCCTTATGAAGGAGGGGGGAGTAGGGAGAGAGCCGGGAAAAGCTCACCAAGTGCTATGGGGATGTATGTCACTATCACCATGAAATATATTATGATATGAGATTATAATGCACCAATAAAAGTATAAAAAAATCTGGCATGCAGTGATTACAGAATCTTTTTAAGGTGTAGACGCCTATGTTCTAGCTACGCTCCATGGCACATGCTTACAATTTCAACTACTTAGAAACCTGGGATCAAAAGTTCAAGGCAAACACGGAAAATTTAGCAAGACTCTGTTTCAAGATTTAAAACAAAACAAATAAATGCTGGGATGTAGCTCTGTACTGTAACATACTCACACACACACACACACACTTAAGACTTGGGTTCCAGACATAAAACTACCAAAACCAGGTACAGTGGTACACATCTGTAATCCCTAATGCTTGGGAGGCTGAGAAAAGGAATCATACTTTCAAGGCCAGCCTCAGAAACTTAGTCAGACCCTGTTTCAAAATAAAAAAAATAACAGGGCTGAGAGTATAGCTTGGAGGTAGAATGTCCTGCAGATCAGCCAATCACCAGTATTGACTCCAAAATCTAAAAATGTGAAAAGAACTACAAAACTAGAAATATAATTTCTGTGTGTGTGTGTGTGTGTGTGTGTGTGTGTGTGTGTATGTGTCTGTGTGTGTCTGTGTGTAAGTAACTGGAGGATAAAGCCCAGAGGCATTCTATCTCTGAGCTACACCTCTAGCCCTACTTTATTATTAATTTCGAAATAGGATCTCATTAGGTTGCTGAAAATCTCACTACATTGCTGAGGCTGTCCTTGAACTTGTGATCCTCCTGTCTCAGCCTCTCAAATACTGGGTTCATAGGCATGTACCATCTCACTCTACTGTTTTTCCTCAATATTCTTATACTCAAACATGTTCATATTTTTTAGAACAATTTGCAATACAATTTATAATAGATAAGAGTCCATTTAAAAGAATATCTGTGATCAGGGGTATAACTCAGTGGTAGAGCACTTTCCTAGCATATGTGAGGCTCTGGGCTAAATTTCATCTACAGTATTGCAAAATCAAAAAGCAAGACAAAAAACAATATCTGAATTATGAGTTTGTAACTTTTTAAGTTCTCCAATTTTACTATATTATGACTAAGAGACACCAATGATAAGGGGTAATTAAAAATAATGGGAGGGGACATATATTGCTATAGATCAATATGATGAGGTAGGAATTATAATATTACTAGTTGTAATCATGGTCAAAATGTTTATTTTGAAACTAAAAATTGTATTAGGCATATTGAATACTTATTTTATCTTATAAAGAACTTATTTTATTATAATTGAACTGCTACACCTTCTGTATTAATGAAACACATGTATAAATTACATATGGAACAACACATGCAGGATATTGTCATTACTATCACTGGGGAGATGCTGACAGAGCTATAGAAATTTATTAGAAGAATGTGGTCCTGAAGCTTGATTATGAAGAATCATTCATTCTGTCTAAGACAATAAGATGCTTCTTTCACATGACACTGAAACCATATTCATGAATAGTTTAATGTAATGGGACAGTCTTGGTCAACTTAGAGATGTTGACTGAAGTTTAAAAATGCATTGCCAAAACTAAATCAAATGTCATTTTTTACCAATGGCAGTTGTCACTCATCATACTTCCAATATGCACACTATTCTAGTTTAAACTCATAGTACTGTATCAACTAACTAATGCTAGGTTTGTGCCATTAATCATGCTGCTTGGTTAAGTGTAACCAACTGGAACTTTTCCGTGACCTCAGAAGCAAAAATTTTGAATACCCAGACTATTGTCTAACAAGCAACTTGTGTGACGTTGGTGAAATCTTGTAATGATTGCTAAGTCCTTATTTCCTCATCTATGGTAACCACCTACATAATAGAAATTTTCTGAGTTTCAATAAAACACTTATATTTATAATAGATTATAAATACATGGTTTCTATTGTTACACTTGGCATATTTCAAAGACATTCTACATTTTTAAACAACCATCCTAATAGGGAAGATTCACACATATTCAAAACCAATCTTCCTTTCTCATGTGCTTAGTTCCCCTTATGCATGCAATCCAAGTGTAATATTGTTAATACTCTACTTCAAGAGTCATACCAGTTTTCTCCCTGGAAGCTAATTCATTTGGCAGATGTGTATTGTTACATACTGTAAAGCTTCCCAACCACAATAACTTTATTTTAAAATAAAAATTTTAAACAATCTGAATGAGTGTATAACCTAAGACTTCATGTAACATTTGAACACTGACTACCTCTGTAAACTTCTTGAATTCATTAATAATATGTATTCATATAAAATGTTCATTGTACTAATGGTTAAAAGGTTTTGAAAGTGGCTGAAAATTGTTAAGACTTCTCATTCACTTTTCTCATACAGCTTACAGAGAGTGTGATTCTTTATATTAATGATATTTTAGATCACCACAGAGAAGTTCTTTGCTTTGCTTGAATACCTAGTCTTTATTCCAATTTAATCTTTTATTGCTGATAACTATTTTGACTATTCTGGATTTTTTTTATTGTTTTAAATGGATTTAGCACTGATTGTTCTATATCTGTGAAGAATGACCTTGGTATTTTAATGGGTATTACATTGAATCTATAGATCCCTTTTGGAATAATGGCCATTTTAATGATATTCTGCCTATCCAAAAGCATGGCACATTGTTCCATCTTCTCAGATTTTCCTCAATTTCTTTTTCCATAGTTTTATAATTTTCCTTGTAAAAGTCATTTACCTCCTTGGTTAGATTTCTTCCTAAGTATTTTATTGTTTTGGGAATATCATGAGTGAAAGTGTTTTCTGGATTTCTTTTTCAGTGGACTTATGGTCGGCATACATAAAGCTTCTTAAGATTGATTTTATGTCCTGACATTTTGCTGAATTTGTTGATCAGTTATAAAAGCATTTTGGTTGAGTTTACTGGGTCTTCTAAGTATAATATCATGTCAAAAATGGGCAAGTAATTAGATGGACATTTCACAAAAGAAGAAAAACAAATGGTAAATAAATGTATGAAAAATGTTTAACATCATTAGTAATCCTAGAAATGAAAATCAAAACTACCTTTAACCACAATTAGAATGGCAATCATTCTCTGTCTCCCAAATGCTGGGATTACAAGTGTGAGCCATCACACCTGGCTTCTAACCTATTTCAAAAATAGTATGCATGAGTATACAATATAACTCATATTATGCATGAATATACAAGATAACTACAACTTATAAATTATAATCATTTTACTTATTTTCCAGCACCTCCTATTTTCTTAAACATGCTCAGCTTAAAATAAAGTTCACAGTTATTTTTTAAACAAACAGGATTGCAAGTATATACAGGCTTTATATTGACAAATTGATTTTCTAAAGTCATAAAAATCTGAATTCTTTTTAGTAATTCTCATGCAAATAGACTTTTTCCACTATAACAGACATTGTTTTAATTATAGCAATAAAATAAGATGCAAGAATTATAAAACAAAATTGTTTAAGTCATTAACTGGGTAATATAAGTAAGGATTATCTAGTTTTTTATTAATGTACCCCAGAAATTAAATTCTTCTTTTTCTTGGCTTATCCATCTTATTTATATGTATACATTATCAAATAAACAATAATGCCAAGAAGAGCATAAAGTATCTGTCCCAAAACACCTCTGTCTATCTTTCCTCAGCTATGCAAGTTATTGTAATTAACAGCTGAAACCTAATGTGTATTGATGAAGCATATAAAATGACAAAAGGATAGTGAGTCTTTTTATTTTCATTCTCAACCCTTGAGATTTGTTTACAGAATCTTTAACATATAAATGTGTGCTATAAAATGAGATATGCATGTGGTAGGTAGAATTCTTAAATGACTCACAATGAGGGTCCTTGAGAGTGGATGAAATTCATGAAAATGATAAATGGCATGATCATGTCATGTTATATGGAAAAATAATATTTATAAATTGACTTTAAAATAAGCACTCCCCTCAGGTGATATTGCCTACTTTGGGAACCTTTGGAAAGGCTGGAGATAGAGGAAGTAAGATATTCCAGATATACAAAAAATTTGACATAGCACTGCTTGTTTGACAATGGAGTGGACCACGGAATGAAGGAATCCATTAGGAAATCAAAGGCCCCCAGCAGAACCATCAGCAAAGAAACAGGAGACTTTACCCCTACAACTGCAATAGCTAAACTCTTCCAACAGGAACAAGATCCAATGTGAACTTTTCTCCATAGTTTTAAGACAAATTCAGTTTGGCTGATATCATGATTTTGGCCTTGTAAAACTTTGAGCAGAGAACCCAGTTACACTATGTTAGTATACTTCTCTAACTTATTCTGTTAAAATATTTTCCATTGCATTAATAGAATAGGATGCATATAAAACAGATATAAGCAACTACAACATTTCATAAAGAACAGATTGAAGTGACAGCTGAAAGTTGAAGCTTCACCTCTGGCAATTTTATTTTGAATTATCAAGTTAAATAAACAAATCACATAATTTTCAAAGTAGTATTTTTAGATTTCTGATGCAAGCTTTATGTTTTAATATTTCATGAAGATAAAAGTGACACTCTGGAAAAATACCCATCTCTTCTTTCTGATGATACAGTCAGTGGGTTGACAATAACTTTAGATAGTATCACTCTCATATGCTTTAAATATGTTGCCAAGAAAATATTTCCTTGGAGGAGGATTCAACTTCAATTTAAAAATCAAGCCAATGTGAGTTCTAATGTATGCTGCATAACTGTAAACACACAATTTTAAAAATGTATGATCCCCCTCCCATAAAATTTGTATCAATATCTATTCCCAGTCCAATATCTAAATGTAAAAATAAGCCCATGGGAAGCCAAAATTGAACTGAAGAGATGGGTGTTCTATAGAGGAAATGATAAGCAGCAAGAGACAAAAATGAAGACATGAAAAAAGAAAATTAATGGGAGTTGTACATTAAAATAATTACTAGGTGACCTTTGGACATTTCTTTTACTCTTAATTATTCTATATTAGATTATGAGTAATGTATACTTAATGTCTGCATTGAGGATCTGGATAATGTGTCACTTTTATGGAAAGTTTCAATTTCCCCAATTATTATATGTGTATTTGGCTTTAAAGATTAAAATAATAGTAAATTTTAGTCAATTGGTTGTGTTATCTCTGAGAAAAAAGTAGGTAATTTAAAAGAAGTTTGTGCAATCATTCAAACTATTTGTAAAAATTAAATTACTATCTACATATAAGTAAAATGATTTTTATTTTGCACACTTATGGCATCATTTTTAAACTGCCAGATGAATTTTATCCACTTTGAATATGTTTAGGATGGTCTGATGTAAATATAGGCTTTTGTAATACCAGGAAATCATTTTGAGATTTATCAGGGAGCTTTCTTGTAGCCACCACAGGGATTTGCAACAGCCTTGATTTGTCCCTGAATAACCATGAAACTTAGGAACATCTAAAAAGAACTGACAAACATAAATCTAAGTGGCCTTAGGTGAATGAGGGACAAAGAAGAGAGGGCAATGATATAACTGATTAAAGATGTGCTATAGAAGTGATATTTCACAGATAAGAAAACAGCATTGTGTCAATACAAATGCCAGTTGGATTGTCACAACAAAGAGGTCTAGAATCACAGACATCCTTTTGCAGTCAAATGTTGAATTGGACCTGGGTGTGGTGTTGTACACCTGTAATCCCAGTAATTGGGAGACTGAGACAGGAGGATCATAGGCTTGAGGATAGATGACAACGAAGCCCCTCACTGATCCAGAAAGCTTCCTTGAAGGCAGGGATATTTCCATGCAGCAGGAGTATTTCCTTTTCTAAGGATTGAACTCAGGGTGATTCTAACTCTGAGCTACACCCTCAGCCTTAACTTAATTTTTTAAAATTTTATTTAGAATCTTACTATATCGCTGAGGTTGGCCATGAATCTGCATTTCTCCTGTCTCAGCCTCCGGAGTACTGAGATTATAGTCATGCACTATTACACCTGTCTTACTCCTACTTCAAGGTTTATAATTTACTATTCTACCAAGGATTTTTAATGTGTTTCTGCATGCATTTGTGTGTGTCACTTATAAAGAATGACCCTGTTCATCTAATTACCTAAATATAAATAGAAACCATGGTAATATAACAAAGTGGCCAACATACCTACCTTCTTTCTGCCGTCTTAAATATATTTCCATATATAAATGAGATTTTTCACCATGTAAGTTTATGCCATGTCTAAGGGTATGGAATCTCATCTAAATGAGAACCAAGTATAATCAGATGATCCTTATATACATTTTAGGCCCTATTACAACTATATTATATTTAAAACTAATCTGTAGCCCTTGAAATATTTTTAGCTCATAGAACAAATAATAATGCAACTTTCCTAAGATAAATAATGGACTTCATATTTATGATTGACCCTCAGGGGTTGTAAGAGGTTATGAGGCCTGAAAGGAAGGCTGGTGCATAACCATTGCCAAATGCTTCCCATCAGACTTAGTTATGTAGACACATTTCCTGAAAACATAAATCTGTTATGGAAAACACATATTTAGTTATATTCTAAAGTGAGTTAATTTGGGCAATTCCCTTCTAAAGTCCACAGGATCATTTAACTATAAGAAAAGTGTCTGGGCCCGTCATTTGATGCACTGCTGTAATCCAAGTATGTGGGATGCTGAGATAGGATGATTGCAGGTTCAAGGCCTGCTTCAGCAATTTACAGAGGCCCTATTTCAAATTAAAAAATAAAGTAGGACTAGGGGGTGTAGTTCAGAGGTGCAACACCCTGATGTCAGTCCCCCTTACCAACACACACACACACACGCGCACGCACACACACACACACACACACACACACACACACACGTCTGAATTGTATGAAACTTATAAATAGCTCTATTACACAACTAGTTCACAAGTAAATCTACCTGCAGATGAAAGTAAATCATAAGATAATCAAATATGCACTCTAATATTTACATAAAGACATCCTGGAGAGAGCCCAAGATGGTGTCTAAGTGAAACACCTCTCCTCAGGCACTGTGAGCTCAAATCAAACCTGCCACATAAGCAGCTCCTTGACAGAAGGAAAAAAGCCAACAAAGCAATGAAAACTGAACTACAGCTAAAGAGAACCCAGAAAGCCAACCAGGGAGAGCAAAGGAGTCCATCCACACTGCAGAAAAAATGGCAAGGGTCATTAAGCCGGCCGCCAGGAGTGTGTGTGGGGGGTCCTACCAATATGGAGATATCTAGCAATCTCCTATATACCCCAGCATGGAGTAAGTAACTCCAGAACTCCACATCCTGACCAGGTGGCATATCCCCACACCTTCCACAGTGTCCAGAATGCATGGGTCAACCAGCGTAAGCCCCTATGGGACCACCCCAGCCCACTTCTCCCTCCAGAGGCAGAGC
Source organism: Graphiurus murinus (assembly GCA_004027655.1). Taxonomy (NCBI): domain Eukaryota; kingdom Metazoa; phylum Chordata; class Mammalia; order Rodentia; family Gliridae; genus Graphiurus; species Graphiurus murinus. Next base: position 29,576 of record PVLC010013701.1, read on the forward strand.
AGTGATCAACTGCACTGCAAAGCTTGAATCAAAACTGCCGCAAAAGCAGCTTATTGATAGAAGGAAAGGAAAGAAAAGCAGCAAAAAAAATGAATAAGGCAACAAAAGCAGCTGAACAGAACCCAGGGAAAACAAAGGAATCGATGCGTAGGGCAGTGGTGTGCACTGCAAACCAGCGGCCCCCATCTTTCCAGCCGCCATCTTGCCAGTCACCAAGAGCAGCATCTCTTAGCACCAAGACTTCCAATGACTTCCTGCGCACCCAATGACCAGAAGTGGAGTAAGCGACTATGGAATTCCACGCCCTAATCAGGTGGCATACCCTACAGGATCAACAGTGATCAAGAACACCTGGGACAACCATCTTAAGCCTGCAGCGAGGACACCCTAGATCATGCTTCCCACTGGAACCAGAGCAGAAGGGATCTGTAAGTTAAATTACATCCCCAGGTTGTAGGGGCCCCTATACAAAGCACAGACTTAGTCACCCGCCCTTCAAGTGATTGGATAAGAGCAGAAGAGCGGAAGGGACCCAGTGCACACAAGACATAGAGAACTTCCAAGGCACCCTGGAATATGCCCATCATATAAATTGCACTCCCGCCACTAGCAAAGGCAGAGAGAGAGACGCAGACAGGCTCTGTGGAGAGCTCAGAGACACAGTCTTGCGGTGGGAGAGGCATCAGCAGAACTCCCTGCCTGCACTGACAGAGCAAATAATAATACTAGAGACACATTTTATAATTTAATAGAGTGAGCAGACATTTAAAAACTGAAAATATACGTGCAGATTCAAAAGGGCTGCAGAGGCCATCTCAGCTCTGTACTTACAAACTAGCAGGGTTTTTTAGTTTCTTGTTGTTGCTTTGTGTGTGTGTATGTGTGTGTGTGTGTGTGTGTGTGTGTGTGTGTTATGTTTTAGTTGTTTTTTCTATGTTTTCATTTTTGTATTGCCTTGATTTATTTATGTTTGTTTGGATGATTGGTTGCTTTCTTATTTTTTGCTTAGTTTGTTGACTCTCCTTCTTATCCCTTTTACAAGCTTCCCTCCCTCTCTCCCATCTATATTCTTCTTCTCAATAATTTTTCTCTTCTCTTTTCTTTTCCCTGTTTCCCTGTCTCATATCAAGACCATCACATACTACCACACCTAAAACTCTACATTGACTACCAGAATCCCCTGACATATCCACTATCTCTAATCTTTACAATATATCACCTCAACACACTCAACCTCTTATTCCACTGGTCCATCCCCTATAATTTACCCTAATCTTGCATTCATCACTGTATCTTCTCACCCAACCTTTACCACCGACCACAACCTGTTCCTGTATATATAAGCGGACACCTCTAAACCCGCATTGCAGAGATTGGATGAGAAAGCTTACAAGAGCAGCAAAGATATAAATTTAAGAACAATGAAACGATGGGAAGGAAAAATAGCAAAGAAACAATGAGCCACCACAACCCGTCAACAACAGATCTCACCAACCCAGAATGGCAGAGATTACCAGAAGAACAATTCAGATCTTAATACTAGAATCAATATAAGATTTTTGGAAAGAATGCAGAGAGAGTTAAAAAGAAATAAAGGAACAAATAAAGAATCTGACACCCTGAACAGGAACCAAAGAGAAGCATTGAGTGAAGTGAAAGATGCAAAAACTGAAGTGAAGGCATCAATACAAACTATAAATAGTAGATTAGACCACACGGAAAATAGAATATCACTCGTGGAAGATGACCATTCCAACAATAAATCTATAGTACATAATTTAGAAAAAAAAATCGACAGTATGAATTGGACATCGATGAGATCTGGGCCAATTTTAAAAGACCTAACCTAAGAATAATAGGCATAGAAGAGGGATTAGAAGTTGAAACTAATGGAATAAACAATATTTTCAAAGAAGTAATACCAGAGAATTTCCCACACATAGAAAGAGAAGTCAACACACAGGTACAGGAAACATACAGAACTCCCTCAATACGAGACCAAAGGAGAGGTTCACCACGCCACATAATAATCAAGTTGACTAATGCAGAGGCCAAGGAGAGAATTCTAAAGACAACAAAAATAAAAGTCCAGGTGACATTTAGAGGAAAACCAATTAGAATCACTCCAGAACTCCCAAATCAAGTAATGAAAGCCAGGAGGGGCTGGAGTAACATATTCCAAACTCTGAAAGAAAATAACTTTTATTTTCTGAAAGAAAATAAGATTCTCATACCCAGCAAAATTCTCTCTCAAAATTTATGGGGATATAAAAACCTTCCATGACAAACAGAAAATGAAAGAATTTATGTCTTCCAAACCAGCACTAAAGAAAATACTAAGAGATTAACTACAAAGAAGAACTAACAAATAAACATCAGAACCAGAGAAACAATAAGCTCCAGGAAGCAAACAACTAAGCAAAGAAGAAAACACATCATTTAAAACAGAAGTCAAAACCCAAAATGTTAGGAATTAAAAATTATCTCTCAATAATCACACTGAATATAAATGGTCTCAACTCCCCAATAAAAAGGCACAAGGTGGAAAATGGATCAAAACCCAGAATCCATCTATATGCTTCCTGCAGGAAACACACCTTACAAGCAAAGATTCCCACAAACTAAAGGTGAAGGGCTAGAGTAAGGTAATCCATGCCACTGGAACCGGAAGACAAGCAGGAGTAGCAACCATGATATCAAATAAATTAGACTTCAAGCCTAAGCTTATCAGATGAGACAAAGTTCGTCATTTTTTACTAGTAAAAGGAACAATGCAGCAAGAGGAAATAGCAATTATCAACATCTATGCCCCAAACATAGGTGCAGCCACTTTCATAAAACAAACTCTGTGGGATATAAAGACACACATAGATCCTAATACACTAATATTGAGAGATTTCAATACTCCTCTCACATCACAAGACCGATCTTCTAAACAAAAGGTCAGTAGAGACGCCACAGACCTAAAGAATACCATAAACCAAATGGACTTATTAGAGCATATAGACTCTTTCACCCAACTACACCTGAATTCACATTTTTCTCAGCTGCACATGGAACCTTCTCCAAAATAGACCACATTCTGGGCCACAAAGCGAGCATTGGCAAATTCAAAAAATGTAACATAATTCCCTGCATCTTTTCAGATCACAATGGAGTGAAACTAGAAATAAAGTCTAAGAAGCCCCAGAGTAGCTGTGTAAACAAATGGAAACTGAACACCACACTGCTGAACGAGAATTGGGTCATAGAAGAAGTAAGGGGAGTAATTAAAAAGTTCCTAAAAACCAATGAAAACAGAGACACAACATATCAAAACCTCTGGGACACTTTGAAGGCAGTACTAAGAGGAAAATTTATAGAACTGAGTGCCCAAATAAGAAGAACAGAAAATCACCAAATAAGTAACCCAATGACACAGCTCAAAACACTCAGAAAACATGAACAGTCTAACCCCAAAGATAGTAGAAGACAGGAAATTCTGAAAATCAGAGCAGAAATTAATGAAATAGAGAATTAAAAAACAATACAGAATATCAACAAAACCAAAAGCTGGTTTCTTGAAAAAAATAAACAAGATCGATAAACCAATGGCCAACCTAACCAAAAAAAGAGAATCAACCCGAATTATCAAAATGAGAGATGAAAAAGGGGATATTACCACCGACAGTATAGAAATATACAGGATCATCGGAAAGTATTTTGAAAAACTATATTCCAACAAAATGGAAAATCTAGAAGAAATTGAGACATTTCTAAACACATGTAATCTTCCTAAATTGTGTCAATAATATATAGAAAAGTTAACTGACCAATAGCAATCAAAGAGATAGAGGCAGCAATAAAGAGTTTACCATCAAACAAAAGCCCAGTGCCAGATGGCTTTCCAAGTAAATTTTATAAAACATTTATAGAAGAGCTAATCCCAATACTTCTCAAATTAGTCTGTGAAATAGAAAGAAACAGTACCCTCCCAAACACATTCTATGAAGCCAACATCACATTAATAGCAAAGCCAAAAAAGGACAGCTCAAGAAAAGAAAACTATAGGCCTATATCATTGGTGAACTTAGATGCAAAACATCTAAACAAAATACTAGCAATGCGCATTCAAATCCACATCAAGAAAATTATACACCATGAGCAAGTCATGTTCATCCCAGGTATGCAAGGCTGGTTCAACATATGAAAAACAATCCATGTAATTCACCATATAAACAGAATCAAAGACAAAAATCACATGATCATCTCAATTGATGCTGAAAAAGCATTTGACCAGATCCAACACCCATTCATTCTAAAAGAATTGCAAATTTTGGTATAGAAGCAAAATACCTCAACATAATAGAGACAATATACAATAGGCCCACAGCCATCATCATATTAATGGATAAAAACTGCAAGAGATCCCACTAAAAACAGGATCAAGACAAGGATGTCCATTATCACCACTTGTGTTAAATATAGTACTTCAACCCTAGCCAGAGCAATAAGGCAAGAGAAGGAAATCAAAGGGGTAAAAATAGGGAAAGAAAAACTAAAACTATCCCTTTTTGCAGATGACATGATACTATACTTAGAAGACCCTACAAACTCAACAAAAAAACTTAAAGAAATGATCAACAAATTCAGCAAAGTGTCTGGATACAAAATCAATCTTAAAAAAAAATCAGAAGCTTTCCTGTATGCCGACCATAAATCCACTGAAAAAGAAATCCAGAAAACAATTCCACTCACAATAGCACCCCCAAAAATAAAATACTTAGGGATAAACCTAACCAAAGAGGTAAAAGACCTCTATAAGGAAAACTATAAAAAGTTGAAAAAAGAAATCAATGAAGACCTTAGAAGATGGAAAGATCTACCATGCTCTTGGATAGGCAGAATAAATATCATCAAAATGGCCATCCTCCCAAAAGCGTTCTACAGATTCAATGCAATAACCATGAAATTACCAAGTTCACTCCTCACAGACATAGAAAAATCAGTCCTTAAATTCATCTGGAAAAACAAAAAGCCCAGGATAGCCAAAGTAGTTCTTAGCAACAAGAACCATGCAGGAGGTATCACAATACCTGACTTCAAACTCTACTACAAAGCCACAGTAATAAAAACAGCATGGTATTGGCACAAAAACAGACACATAGACCAATGGAACATAATAGAAGACTCAGAAACAGACCCACAGGCTTATAGTCAACTGATTTTTGACATAGGAGACAAAAATATACACTGGAAAAAATATAGCCTCTTTAACAAATGGTGTTGGCAAAACTGGTTAACCATATGCAGGAAAATGGAAATAAATCCCACTTTCTTGCCCTGCACAAGAGTCAATTCAAGGTGGATCAAAGACCTAGAAGTCAGGCCGGAGACCTTGCACCTACTTGAAGAGGGCATAGGGCCAACACTTCAACACATAGGAACAGGTAAAAACTTTCTCAACAAGACCCCAAAAGCACAAGAAACTCAAATGAAGATCAGTTCATGGGATTGCATTAAACTGAAGAGCTTCTGTGCAGCAAAGGAAACTATCAACAACCTCAACAGAGAGCCCAAAGAGTGAGAGAAAATTTTTGCCAGCTACTCTTCTGATAGAGGTCTAATATCTAGGATATACAGAGAGCTCATGTAAATAACAGCTATGAAACAAATAACCAAATCAAAAAATGGGCAAAGGATCTAAATAGACACCTCACAAAGGAAGAAATGCAAATGGCCAATAAATGTATGAGGAAATGTTCTACATCATTAGCAACCAGAGAGACGCAAATCAAAAATACCTTGAGATTTCACCTAACTCCAATCAGAATGGCAATCATAAAAAACACGAACAACAACAAATGCTGGCAAGGGTGTGGAAAATTGGGAACCCTAATACATTGTTGGTGGGATTGCAAATTTGTGCAACCACTTTGGAAAACAGTATGGGAATGGACCTACCATATGATCCAGCAATACCACTTCTGGGTATCTACCCAGAAGAATGGAAACCAAACTATCAGACTGACACATGTGTATTTATGTTTATAGGTGCACAATTCACAATTGCCAAACTATGTAAACAGTGAAGATGTCCATTGACAGATGAATGTATTACAAAACTAGGGGATATGTACACAATGGAATTTTACTCAGTCATAAAGAAGAACAAAATCATGTTATTTGCAGGGAAATGGATGGAACTTGTAAACATTATGTTAAGTGAGATTAGTCAGTTATGAAGTGCAAAAAAGCATATATTCTCCCTAATATGCGGATGCTAGGGAGAAGATGGGGCATAAGAAGGACTCTAGATGAAAAAGTAGAAACCCTAGATAAGCAAAGAAGTTGCCTTGGAGGGTGGTAGCAGTTGTGGGAGGGGGGACACCCTAAGGTACATGATGTACTTTCACAAATATATCAAAGTCAATCACTAAACTGAACTTGAGAAGAAGGGAGGGCGAGGGAGTGGGGTGGGAATTGGGGAAGGAGTTAAATGAGAAATGTGTGCATATATGTTTTTATCAGCTTGTACCTAAGAAAGATGTATGATTACAGTGCACCAATTAATACAAAATAATAATAATATTTACATAAATATCACCATTATCTTTGGTAAAAGCTCTAGGGCAGACTATGTTATACTGTTTATCTTTTTTTCAATGACACATGCATTTTTGCGTATTCATCAACTCCTCAGGTCCCAGTGAACACAGAACAACCACCAGAACTGTTCCAACATCCTTAGGAGCTTTGAATGTAGACTACACTGAAACTACTTCATATTTCTCAACCAATTTTCCCTGAATGTGTTGAATTGACATCTAAGAAGCTGGAAGTGCATAATGGTAGAAAATTGTCCCTTTGTATTCCTTTGAACAGAATACTTCTCTGTTTTACAAGGTTGGGGCAGAAATCAAGTTCAAACTTCATCACATACATCAGTCAACTCTAATGACAAGTTTTTCACATTTTTCTCTTCCCTATGCCTGGATGCATAAATATTGATCTAGTAGACATAGCCATAAAAGTAGTTCAGTTACTATTTATTCTCTGCATAATTTTCTTTAACATTTATTGTGTATTCATTTCTCCAGAAATTAGAATTTTATAAGATTATTTGTTTCATTGAAAATAATTAAAAGTATAATATATTTATAATAGATTGCATTTAGTTAATTATTAACTTATGACTGCAAAAAATGGAAAAACAATCAGAAGAGCATAGAAGTAAAAATAGTATATGCATTATTCTCTTACCCCGTATTTTAGGATCTTAATAGAAGAGTGTCCTGATATTTAAGTTACATTTTTTTTATTGGAGCATTGTAATCATACATCTTAATGAGGTACAAGTTGGTAGAGGCATATGCACACAGCACTCATTTAACTCTTCCCCAATTCCCACTCCATTCCCCCCCCTCTCTCAGCTTCTCGCTTAGTGACTGACTTTGATATATTTCTATCAGGAAGATCTGTAAGTTGATTTCCTATGACTCATCCCTTCGTTGTTAAGTCCCTCTTCTTTAGTATGAATTTGACCTAAGAATTTTATGAGATATACTTGTGATTATGTTACATTATATTCCAATGATTAAGGAGTTGAAAATATATAATAAAGATCCCTGTTTAGTGTGGACAAAATCTATTTAACACTTTGGAAGATGGTTTCAGTCTTTCCTGAGCTCAGGGATTGGGAACTACAGAGAATATCTCTTTTTCTGTCACTGATATTGAAGATGTAAAACTCAATAGGTCAACAGTATTAAGACCATCAGTTCTGAAAACAGACATAAGAACTTGGAGGAAGATTCTGTGCTTTAAACTATTCCACATCCAAAGCTGACACCTTTATTATATCCTTCAGAGATTTTGAGCAAAGATCCAGCTAAGCCATGCTTAGACTCATAGCCCATTGAAACTGTGAGAAATTAAATGTATTTTTCTCTAATGTTTGTCATGATTTCTTATGAGGAAATAAAAAATATTCTCAGTATTAAATGACTTTTTAAAGCAATCACCTAAAACCAAATATTTTCCCAAGTTTTTCTCTTTCTGATAATTCTTTTAAAATTCCTTATATATTTGTTCCAGATCTGTTTTTATAAGGCTTAATCACAAAAGACAAAAGAGTTAGAAACAGCTTTTCCCTCTCCTTCTTCACAACAAGACTCAGAGGTAAAGGTCCCAATATCCCATTTGGTACAGGTGAGGTTGCCTAGCTACCATCTTACTCTACCTCCTGCAGCTGGCCAGAACATCAGCTCTAAGGGCAACTAACAACTCAAAATTCAAGAATGGAGACATAAAATGAAAATAAAAGAGGAAAATGTTTTTGGAATACTCCAGAGATTAAATAGGATCCAGATGTTAAAAGTCAAAATTACTATAGAAAGTCTTTCATTTATTTTTCTTTGCTAACACATGTGTAAACAAAGACCTTAGGAGAGAAAAGTTCATACCTGCCAACTTAAAAATTGGTGCTGGACTAACAATGAGGAATTTTGACATAGGAAAAGATATGTCTTGATACATGGCTTCAAGGAGCCTAAAAAAATCATTAACCCACTCTATTCCCATTTTGAGGGGAGAAAAATAAGAAAAAGAAAGAAAGCAATACAAATAAAATGGTTTAAAAAACAGAAAATCATAGGTAGTAATGATCTATGCAAGGTAGAACAGAAAGTTAAGAGCCAGTCATTACTACAATCTATACCTCCAGATCTCAGCCTTACACTCAAGTAGCGTGTTATAATTGAAAGAAAATAGGATTTGAAAGAAGATAGACAGTGTGGACTTCCCAGTTCTGTCACTTCTTGATTACATCACCTTGGACATGTTTCTTATTGCTTTTGAGGTTTATTTTACTCACCACTAAAATGTGGTATCTTAGTAAATTTTACATTACTGTAACTGAAATGCCTTAGGCTGAGTAACTTCTTTAAAAATGAGTCTTATTTTCTCACAGCTCTGGTCTAAGGTCAAAGGCTCGGACTCAGTCAGGATGGTGGTGGCCACTGTTGGCAGAGTTCGAAGGCAGCAGAGAGGCAGAGAGCATCACATGACAAGAGACAGGAGAAATGTGTGTGTGTGTGTGTGTGTGTGTGTGTGTGTGTGTGTGTGTGTGTGTATGTGTGTTTATATATCTTCTGGTTTTTGTCTTTCTCCAGTATTCAATCATAGGAGCTCTACCCTAATGACTTTAGTCCTTATCATTTCCCCAAGATTCCACCTCTAAACATCATAGATTGTTTCTATCCTCTTGATAGTTCAAGCTAAAGATTACATTTGGGCTGAATATTGTGGTGCATGCTTATAATACTAGTACTTGGGAGGTTGAGACAGGAGGATCTTAGGATCAAAGACAGCCTCAGCAAGTAGTGAGACACTGTTCAAAATAATGAGACACTGTTTCAAAATAAAAATAAAATAGGGCCAGGGATGTAGCTCTGGAGTAGAATGACTCTGGGTACAATCCCTAGGAAAGAAAAAGAAAAAGAGAAAAGAAGGAAGGAAAGAAGGAAGGAAGGAAGGAAGGAAGGAAGGAAGGATTACATTTGGGAGATACAAACTATAGCATGTTGATAATCACCTAAACGTTTATAGTTAGCATTAACTAATTCAAACTAAAAAAATTATCAACTTCTGTAACAAGCAAAATGCTTTTATTTTTGTCTTTTATAACCTTGAGTAATGAGGCCACCTTTAGAAAGTTTTTTTTTCATCTGTTAAAGTTCCTGAAACACAGTAATTTTTTGCTAAATACGCCCTAGTGTGATATAAAAAAAAAAAACAATGAACATGTATTGTTTGCTCTCCATTTGCCATTTTTGGAATTTCAACTTAATCTATAAAAATAATTTGAGCACAAAATAATATATAATGAAATGTCAAATTGAATGAGGTTAATGATAATTTCTCTTAGAAACTAAATAATAAAAATATCTTAAGAATAATATGGCAGTCAATTAGAACTTGATTAAAAGGCACATCAAATATGTTTAAGGAAAAAAACTTTACTTGGTAATGACACATTAGAATGAAATCTTAAGGGGAATAATTAGCAATACTATTTTAATGAGAAAACTTTATATAACATCTTATAAATTTACATTATCAACTAAATCAAAACCCTTCATTTGCATATGATATGTGAACATATTTCAGATCTTACTTATATTTGCATACTGTTTGCAAAAGAAATGATTTATATAAATTTATAGCCAAAGTCAAATTAAAACTCAACAACTCAAATTTATTGATGCTTATGAGATGCAAACTCTTTCCAAAATGAGTACACTTTATTTTCTCAGAGGACTAGAGTTGAAATTAACATAAATAGTATTATGAATAACTCATTAAATAAATGAGATTAAATGACAATATTCATGGAATGTAAAATGGGACAATTTTTGATAGACAGGCATAGTGAAATCCAAAGTTTAGTGAATGTTGTATATACACAAAGACACAAAGGCATCAAATCACACACATGTATACTCATATATACACATGCAGAAACTCATATACATGTATGAAAACACTTATAGGAACAGTTACATGCACACACATGTGTTTCTGTGTTCAGAACTAACTTCAGTTATTTCTTAAATTTCTCTTCTTTGACTTTTTTATAGAGCTATTCCAAAAGCAAAATGTGTTTGTATATTTCAGTTATTGGTATTGCAGTCAATGTTTCCAAGGAAATCTCATAAACTCAATTATCCACTAAAAGGCCTATTAGATTTCAGAAAACTGCTTTACTCATGAATATTGCTTACTCTATTGAAGGGAAACAGGTTAAAACTAGCAATGGTAAAAGTTATATAGGACAGAGTTCAATATAAATAAGTTACCAGGTCTTGTTGTCTTTTCCCCATAGAGTTAGGATATGCATAATGCTTCCTTCTCAGCAATGATGTGTGACAGAAATTACATGTCAGTACAAACTTATGTGAGCCTTGCTTGGTGTCAGGAGTTTCATTGGGAGGTTGGCTACATAGACATTGCAGTCTGTCTGCTTGGCTGACTTTGTTACCTAGTCTCAAACTTCTCCAGAGAGCAAGCTGATACTGCATGTCCCTGGACTCCACAATAAATCACATTATGAGTATAAACTATTTTTCAAAGTTTAAGGCCTCAAGTGAACATGACACTTTTAATAGATGGAACATGCCACATACCTAGAGATTATTCTCCAGGTGTTCAGCAAAGGTAAAATCATTTCAGAATGTGTAGTTTGAATATCCCAGACTCAATGATTTAATACTTTATTGCACAGCATATCTTACATTAATATATGTGATTGTTAATGTCAATTTTGTATACTAGACCATAATTTTTATTCATACATGAATTTTTTTTCTTTTCTGATTTT
>PVLC010013702.1:0-40999 GCA_004027655.1 Graphiurus murinus
CATGATGTACTTACACAATCATATCAAGGTCACTCACTGAAGTGAACCTGAGGGGGAGGGAGGGGGAGGGGATTGGGGTGGGAATTGGGGAAGGGGTCAAATGAGAATTGTGTGCAAATATGTTGTTAACAACTCGTACTTAACAAAGATGTATGCTATATTGCACGAATTGCTACAATAAAAAATTAAAAAAAAATAATAAAATAGGAACAGGGGTGTAGCTCAGTGGTAGAATGCCCCTCAATTCGATCCCCTGTGGCACAATCAAAACAAAACCAAAATAGCTATCTCCGGATGGTTAGGTACTGTTCTGTGTTATTTAGAGTTTGGAATTATCTGGAATTAAAAAACAGCCTGCTTAAGAAACAAACAAACAAACAAACAAACAAACAAACAAAAAAGAAAGTCTTTGCCTGCACCTCTATGTTGAAATATTTCCCATATTTTTTTCTTCTAACATTCGCAAAGTTTCTGGTCTTGTAGTTAGGCTTTTTATTCATTTTGAGGTTAATTTTGTACAGGATGAGAGAGGGATCTAGTTTCATTCTCCTATATATGAATATCCAGTTTTCCCAGCCTCTATTAAAGAGGCTGTCTATTTTACAATGTATGTTTTTGGCACCTTTGCCAAGAATCAGGTAACCGAGGCTGTGTGAGTTCGTCTCTGTGCCTTCTATTCTGTTGCATTGGTCTGCATGTCTGTTTTTATGCTAGTACCATGCTGTTTGGTTATTATGGCTCTGTAGTATAATTTGAAATTTGAAATCAGGTATTGTGATGCCTGTAGCATTGTTCTTTTTTTTTTTTTTTTTTTTTTTTTTTTTTTTTTTTTTTTTTTTTTTTTTTTTTTTTTGCGGTACTGCAGATTGAACCCAGGGGCATTCTACCTCTGAGCTATACCCCCAGTCCTATTTTATATTCTTTATTTTGAAACAGGGTCTCACTAAGTTGTGAGGAGCCTCACTAAATAGCTGAGGCTGGCCATGAACTTGGATTCTCCGGTCTTAGCCTCCCAAGTACTGGGATTACAAGTGTGCGCCACTATACCCAGCTATTATTTATTTTTGAAACAGGGTCTCACTAAGTAGCTGAGGCTGGCCGAAAACCCGGATCCTCCTGTCTCAGCCTCCCAAGTACTGAGATTACAAGCTTGCACCACCATACCCAGCTAGAATTACTCTTTTTAATCAGGATTGCTTTTGGTATGCTGGGCCTTTTGTTCTTTCATATGAATTTTAGATTTTTTTCTAGTTCTGTGAAGAACATCAGTGGTATTTGGACAGGGATTGCATTGACTCTATATTGCTTTGGGGAATATAGACATTAAAAAAGCATTAATTCTACCTATTCATGAACATGGGAGTTCTTTTTATCTTCTAGCATCTTCTTCAATCTTCTTCAGTTTCTTTCTTCAGAGTTCCATAATTTTCATTATAGAAGTCTTTTACCTCCTTGGTTAGGTTAAATTTATTCATAGACATTGTTTTCCTGATATCTTTCTCAGTAGATGTATTATTGGTATATGTTGGTGTGTGTGTGTGTGTGTGTGTGTGTGTGTGTGTGTGTGTGTGTGTGTTATGGAGGATTGAACCTAGAGGCATTCTACCTCTGAGCTGCACTCCAAGACTGGTTTTATTTATTATTTGGAAACAGAATCTTGCTAGGTTGCTAAGAGCCTTACTAAATTGCTGAGACTGGCTTCAAACCTGAGATCCTCCTGTCTCAGCTTCCCAAGTACTGAGATTATATGCATGCACCTCTATGCTTGGCTATATATTGATTTTATAATCCTGTTACCTTTCTGAATTTTTTATCAGCTCTAGAAGTCTTCTGGTAGAACCTTCTAGTCTTGCAAAATAAATAATTTGACTTCTTCCTTTCATAGTTCTCTCCCTTTTGTTTCTTTCTCTTATCTAAATGCTGTGACTAAAATTTCAAGTACTGTATTGAATAAAGGTGCTGACAGTCCACATTGTTGTCTTGTTCCTGAATTTACTGAAAATGTCCTCAGTATTCCCCCATTCAGTATGATGTTGGCTTTGGGTTTGTCACATATTAGTTTTAATGGTTACTACTGGAGCAGCAGCAAAATCAGGGAGTATACCAAGAAAGAAAATGACTGATCTAGGAAACAGGATCCCACTCTAGAAAGAAATAAGGGAAATCCCCAGGATGGAGTCCAGTGTGGATCCCAGGATGCCAACTGTGCAGCAGGCTCTGAGAGTGACCTGAACAGGTAGAAGCTGGTCAGACAGTTCAGGAAGACATGGTCCCCAGAAGGTCAAATTGATGTATCTGAGTATTTGGAAAGAATATTCCCACAGCACATGGTAAACTATCTTTTAAAAAACTGCTTTGGGTCGGGTGTGGTGGCGCACGCTTGTAATCCCAGCATTCGGGAGGCTGAGACCGGAGGATCCGGGTTCGCGGCCAACCTCAGCTACCTAGTGAGGCACTCCGCAACTTAGTGAGACTCGGTTTCAAAATAAAGAACAAAAAATAGGGCTGGGGGTGTAGCTCGGAGGTAGAATGCCCCTGAGTTCAATCCCCAGTACCGCAAAAAAAACCAAAACAAAACAAAACAAAAAAAAAAAACTGCTTTGATCTCCATCCACCTGCGACTATCCACCCACTTCCCTTTATAGAAAAAATCCAAAGACTTCTCCATACTTCAGCTGTCCTGCATGGCAGCCTCTAGCCTGATGTGACTTCTGGCTTTGTAGTGAAGAGAGGTGGATACAAAATATTTGTATCCTCCCAGGAAGCCCTCTTGGACAGCACCGATAGGAACAGGATGGGGCAGAGTACATGGGCACAGTGTGGATAATTTGGCAGATTTGGTGTTGAAAGGATAAGAAAGTTGTCTTCTGGTTATCTTTTTTCTCAATGGAATAGGAAGTAAGTTCACCAGCTCAGAGTGAGAAGAAGAGAGGAGATAATTGAAAATGATGTGACCAAAAGCACAAGAGTACATTGATAAGGGAACTAAAGAATAGAGTTTCTTCTTGCTTAACCCAATTATGAAATAGGCAAATTAGAGCCACCATGTTTTATTTTAATAATAATATTATTATTCTCAAGGTTGTTATTAAAGAAACCATCTCTTGGGGAGGGGGTACTAGGGATTGAATTTAAGGACATTCTACTTCCTAGCTACACATCCAGCCCTTTTTATTTTATTATTTTTTGTTTTGAAACAGGATCTCACTATGTTGTTAAGATCTCACTACATTGCTGAAGCTGGCCTCAAACCTGTGTTTCTCTTGTCTCGGCCTCCCAGGTACTGGAATTACAGGTACACGCCACTGTGCCCAGCAAAAGAGGCAGTCTTTAAACTTGGCCAGTCCAGGTGGGGATGGGAGAATTGAGCCTGTTTTATATCTACTCCTCCTCCCTGGTAATCACTTACAGAACAGAGCATGCTGAACAATCTCCCCACCATGCTGTGACCTCAGCCTGTACGACAGGAAGGAAGGGGCGGGCTCTTCCTGGAGATGTTTTGCAGTGATAGGTATGGGAACTTTCTCAGTCAAGGTTCTTTTGATTTTAAGAAACAGAAACTAATTCAATCAAACAAACAAGAAAAGGAAATGGACTGTCTTGATACATGGGTGTCTCCTAAAACTGGCAGGAAAGCAACTGGTGCTCAAAGGGCTTACATTGGCAGGGCATAGTGAAGATACTTGCAATCCCGGCACTTGGGAGACGGAGACAGAATGATCACAGGTTCAAGACCAGCCTCAGCAACTCAATGAGACCCTGTTTCCAAATAAAAAATAAAATAGGGCTGGGGGTGTATCTCAGAAGTAGAATGCCCCTGGGTGGTTCCATCCCTAGTAGAACACACACACACACACACACACACACACACACACACACACACGGGGGGGGGGCTTGAATTGAACTGTGAGAAGAAAGGACAGAAAGCTCATACATAGACACAGGCAGAATTCTGTCTTTCTCTCTTCTTTCTCCCTCCCCTTATTTAGTGTGGTTTCTCATCTCTTCTTCACAAGAAGCATTTTTTTTTTTCTGTCCTCTACAGAAAAGACTAGTTTTCTCTACCCAATTCTCAGTATACTAGATGGGGAAGGATGGCTATGCCCACAAAATCCTTAGTTCTCTTTCCTTACTTTTTTTTTTTTTTTTTTTTTTCTTATACTGGGGATTGAATCCAGGGATGGACTGACTCCAAGCTATACCTTCAGCCCTTCTTACTTTTTATTTCAAAACAGGGTCTTACTAAGAGGCTGAGGCTGGCCTTGAACCACATCTTCCTATCTCAGCCTCCCAAATACTGGGATCACAGGCATGCACTACCACACCCAGACACCTCAGATTAACAAGAACATCTCAGTTTCAGTCTCAAATTTCTGAGAGAATCTGGTTAGTCAAATTTAGGACAATTGTTCAATACTGGTTCAAAGAGCTCCAGTAGAACAGTAGCCTGGTTTCTGGAGCCCACGCCCCAGGGCGCAGGGCACTTCCCAGAGCTGCTTGGCTCCATCTACTTTCTGAGAAGTCCTTCTTATTCTTGAACCTTCCTTGATCACACCTGAAGGGAGTACTGAGCCACACATCTGTCCTAGCCAACATCCTGCCCTGAATTAGGGCTGGTACCTTGGGGTTTGTCAAGCAGGCTCCAGGTTTCTTTTGAGATAGGATAGAAGAAGAAAGGAAATGGATTGGAATATAACTTTAATATGAAAGCCTTCTGCTAAGGTTTCTCATAGTTTTACTCACCAAACCAGTTCTCTCTCCCAGGTCTGTCTCACCCAAATTCCTGGGAAATCTGTAAATCTTAAACTTAACAAAAATAAATAAATGTCCTATAATTACCCTGTGTACTGTTTACAAGACAGATATGATATCTTGAGACACAATGTAATGTAGGGGAATTTCCAGCTTATCTGTTTATCAGATGATGGAGATCACGGACAGCCTAAGGATTCTGAGAATGACGCCCAGACCACCATAAACCAGCTTGTGATCCCCAGGCTGTCATCATCCTACATGCCTTCCCACACCTGACCTTCTCAAGCTTCCTTTAAAAGAAGAGCTGCGAACCCCCAAGATGTGTCTCTTACTCTGGGGATATCCCGCATTCTACCTAGAGTATGTATTTCTTGTTCTCCTTAAAAAGAAAGAAAGAAAGAAAAAAAAAAAAACCAGAAACTAAAAACCTCTATGTCTCCAGTGTGTGCTAAGATTAGTTTTTATCATCTAGGCCAAGGACCCCACCAGTCCTGAGCTGCCCCTCATGGGGAACTTTTCCTTCATGGAATCAACCTTCTCCTGAGACACTTTAACACTGTTGCACAACTCTCAAAACCATTAGGCCCATCAACCTGTTTCCAGACATTTCCATGAGCAAAGAGCCACATTTAGAGCTCCCTAGGAGGCACATCTTATTTTATGTGCTTTAATCCCTTTGCTTTCTTGTCTCAGAAAGAACTTTGTCTTCTTCTTCTCCTCCTCCTCCTCTATAAACACTTTGCCAAATATATCCAGTAGTAACCACATAAATCAGCACTAAGGTTCTGTTTTCCTACACCTTCTGAACTACCAGTTCAACAGGTAAATGATCCACCTTCTTGCGTTTATTCAATGTCTTGCCTTCTTCTCAGCTCTGATATCAGCTTCCTCACTGCCCTCACCTGACTGTCAAGCCAATATTTTAATATTTTTCAGCAGCTTACCACAACTGGTACCAATTCTTAATTTTATATCCATCTATTGTGCATTATAGTCTCACATCCTAATGTAAATCATGTTGACAGTGACATACATGCACACAGCACTTGGTCCTCCCCCCCCACCTTTTTTTACATTACAATAATGATATAACCCCTGGAAGCTCAGAGAGAGACCTTAACACAATAAAGATTTTTCACATTCACAGCAGGCTCAACATCAGCCGAGCGGGTGTCCAGGGCACCTCCCCTGTGACAAAGTGGCTCAGATGAAGAGGAAGTCTCTATTTGGGCTCTCTCATCTCATGACCTCAGCCATCTAAGGGCAAGGGAAAAGATGAGGGAAATTTTACACCTGCTTTTCTAAGCTTTGATGGTGAAGTGAGTTACATCACTGCCGCTCAAAGTCCTTGGGCCAGGATAGTCTTACTACAGGGGGGCTGGAAATTCGAGGGAGTTCATGGGTAATCATTGCACAGTAACAATCTCTTCTACTTCCTCCAGGTGACAGAGCAGAGCTATAAGATTAAAACAACCTTGATAGTGCAGCCCCTGCCACATTGGAATTGGCATGGGTGAGAAACAAAATTTCATTGCTTAACCTACTGAGATTTGGGCGTTTGATTATTCTCACAGAGTAGCCCATCCTATCCTGGTTGATACAAGAACATAAAAGAAGATAGGAGTAAGTAAAATCACACAGCTCATTCTCCCTGAGGCAATTGCAATTCCAATCAAAATACCAGTAGGATTTTTTAGAGACTTTGACAAAATGTTATATAGTTCATATGCAATAATAAAGGAGTGAGGATAGCCCATAGGACTGTAAATGGAATAATGAGAGAGAACTAGTTTTACTCATTATCAAGATAGGTAGAAAAATGAAAGGAAATAGGTTTACATTGCAGAGAAATTACAGGAAATAAGATGTTAATGGAGAACAGATCCTAGAAACAGACCCAAATACACACGAGAATTTGAAATATAAAGTGATATTTTAAAACAGTGGGAGAATATGAGTAATTCAGAAGTGTTGCTATGACAAGCAATGGAGGATGGGGTGGGGAGTGCTGAAGTACTTTTGGTCTTAGGACCAAATAAGTTCTAAGTGGATCAGTGACTTAAATGCAAAATGTGAAACCAAAATAATACTAGAAAAACCATTGGTAATTCTTTACCCATAATTTTGAGCTGGAGAAGGTCAGGAAACAATCAGACAAGAATAACAAATTTACACACGTAATAATTAAAACTTTTGCAAGACAAAGAATAACATAAACAACGTCAAGAGATAAACCACCAGATAGAAAAAAAAAAGTTTGCAATTTATGACAGGAAAAAGTTCTTGTTTTTAAAAAAATATGCAAAGAGATCTAAAAATCAACAACAGAATAGTGAACACTTAAATGGAAAAATAGGCAAATAGGTAGACAGTTTGCAGCAGGAAAAAAAAAAGCAAAAAGTCATTAAATATAAAATATTTTTTCAGCTTTTTAAATAATCAAAGAAATGTAAGTTAAAGCAGGACACTATATTTCACTTATTGCATTTGCAAAAGAAAAATTTTAGTCATGCTTAAGGTATGATAAACAGGAACTCTCACGTGTTGTTAATGGAATGTAAATTGCTGTAACCTCTTTGGAAAGCAATTTGGCAAAAGCTATTAAAATTTAAAGAGCACATTCTATTTAACTCAGCAATTCCCCTTCTAGGAATATTCCCCATAGAAACACTTGCCACATGGAGCTAAATATATATATATGTATATTTATATATATTATATATATATATATATATTTATATATTATATATTATATATATATAGTGCAAAGATAGCAGGGTACTATTATTTGTAGTTGTAAAAAAAAATAGATGAGACTTAAATGCCCACCAAGAAAGGATTAAGTAAACTACAGTGGCTTTATAAAATGGAATGCTAGATAGCCCTTTGGAAGAATTAATGCATGTATATGTGTTGATATGAAAAATATCCAGGCTCAGAAAGTCAAAGTTCAAATGTTTTCTGTCCTATATGGAAGCTAGAGAGAAAATAGGAAACAGAAGGGACTTCGGATAACTGAGGAGACAGACCAGTAGAGCAGTGGAAGGAGGAGAGGAGGGGAAAAAGAAGAACTAATGAAGGAAGCAGTTCAAATAATGCCATGTCCACATATGAAGATGTCACTACCATCTCACCAGCATGTACAGGAAAGAGTGGGTAGCGGGGTGGTCCTGAAGGGAAACACACCAAGTCCTGTGCTGTGTGTGTGCATCTCCACATCACTTTAAACCTCACTGTGATGTATAATTACGATGCACCAATCAAAGTATTTAAGGAAAAAGAAAAGAAAAGTATCCAAACTAAGCTGTTTTAAGTGGAAAAACAGTAATACTGATAGGATACAGTATTACTAAAAGGGAAGATTCCAAGGATCTTTTTATACATATATTTGTGTAATATATGTATATACATGCCAATTTCTGGGAAAAAGAAATTGTAACTATGATTATACTCAACTATAATTACATTGTGTAAACATGCCTAAGTAAGGATGCAGGTTTTTACATTTTATGTTATATTCATTTGTGTTGTTAGAATTTTTTTTTTTTTTTTTTTTTTTTTTTTTTTTTGCAGTACTGGGGATTGAACTCAGGGGCATTCTACCTCCGAGCTACACCCTCAGCCCCTTTTTATTCTTTATTTTGAAACAGAGTCTCACTGAGTTTCGGAGTGCCTCACTAGGTAGCTGAGGCTGGCCGCGAACCTGGATCCTCCGGTCTCAGCCTCCCGAATGCTGGGATTACAAGCGTGCGCCACCACGCCCGGCTTGTTGTTAGAATTTTTAAAACTTGTAAATGTATTACTTTATGATTAAAAATCAAGAATTTAAGAGGGCCATGGTGGAACACATCTATAATCCCAGTATTTAGGAGGCTGAGACAGGAGGATCACAGGTTGGAGGCCAGCCTCAGCAACTTAGTGAGACCTATTTCAAAATAAAGAATAAAAAAATAGGGCTGGGGGTGTAGCTTGGAGGTAGAATACCCTTGGGTTCAAGACCAGTACCAGGAAAAAAAAAATCAAGAATTTAAACCATTAATTATTCCATGCAAATATGAATTCTATATTTTCTTTACCTTTCAATCTATATCTAAAAAGATATTACAGAAAAAAAACCCAAGACCAAAGTTGGATACTGGCAGCGTGTTCTAAATGAGTTCACTAAGGCGCCAATGTCACAAAGAAAGAAAGAAGGGAAGAGCCACAGTCAGAGCAGCAGTCAAGTCCTTTCTCTGCTGCAAGGAAAAGTTCCCAGATTTTAGCAGCAGCCTTTATCAACATTCTAATAGGGAAATCAATGATACCAGTAGTAGCTGGTATTTTTTGAGTCCTAAGCTGGATTCCGTGCTGAGCACTTGTACATGAATGTTCTCATTGAGTCCCAGACTCCATGTGGTAGAGGCACCATTGTGAGTTCTATTCTACTGGGAAATCCCACGAGAGACAGTGGGCTTCACTGCAGACTCCACCGCTTACTGGCTGTGTGTCCTCATCAATCAAAGGAGCTAGTAGCTGCTTCACAGTGTAGTCCTGGGGACTGAATGACATAACACAGGCTGTGTGCTTAACTCGGTGCCTGTTTTGCTTAGTAGTTCAGGTCTACGGGCGAAAATGAAACCACTTCCATGCAAGTGGGAGTATAAAACAGTTTAACAACAATGAATAGAGAAGCAAATCAACACACACGAAAACTCCACTTCAATATACAAAAGAAGCTAAAGGCAGAGAATGAAGCTAAATCACAAGTGAAAGTTCTATCCATCACCAGCCCAGGGAGAATCAGCAGCAGTCCCTCTGGGGTCCTGGTCAGAACGGATTGGCCGTGGGCAATGTGCCAACTCCTCAGAGACCTCAGATAGGTGCCTCGTCTCTCCTCCTTTAGGGGTGGGGAGGAGGAGGAGGACAGCTGCCTGAACTTTATGTGAACCAACTAAGGCAGGCCTTTTGGTGGTGGCCCAAGAGGGCCAGGCTAGGGCTGGCGGTCAAATGTCCCGTCCAGCCGATTTTCCTCTGGTGTTTTGGTCTTGTAAAGTCTAATAAATAGGTTGGTTTATTCAGTGTATCAAGTAAGAAAATAAGGCAATACATCAAGGCAGCAAACAAAGTAATCAGTACACCTTGTAGCAGAGGATGTAGTGAGCTTCCCATCCCTAAAATCGAGCTGAGGAAAACAAGACGAAAAGTTTAAGGGAAGGGAGAGGGAAGTGGAGGGGGAGACTCACACGTGTATGCACTGCCTGCCAGTGCCTGTCACACTAGGCATCATTTTTATTGCTACTGTTGTGTTGTTATGACAACGCCTTTCAAATGATGGCCTGTCTTCCAGTCTCCATGGACTCTAATCTCCAATGCTTCTTTTTTTCTTCTTCTGTAGTACTGGGGATTGAGTCCAAGTGTATTCTACCTCTGAGCTACTCCTCCACCCTTTCTAAATTTTTTTGTTTTGAAACAGGGACTCACTAGGTTGCTGAGAGTCTCACTAAGGTGCTAAGGCAGACCTCAAACCTGTGACCCTCCTGTCTCTGCCTCCCAAGGACTGGGATTGCAGGCATGTGCCACCAGTCTGGCATCTCCAGTGGCCTTAACCTCTTCACCACTCCCCTGTGGCTCTGAGGCCTCTGAGCCTCTTTTGCTCCCTCTGCTGGAGCATCCATCCCCACTTCCAGCCCTTCTTCACCTGGCCAATGCTTCCTTATCCTGAAGACTTACTGGAGAGATAGCACTTCTTCCGGGAAGCCTCCCTTGATCTCATCTTTCTGGGGTAGGAGCTCCTCCAGAGTTCCAATCCCACCCTTGCTTCCCTTTCTTACTCTATTTTATTCAAACAGCAGCACTGTTGCTATCTAAATTCTTAGCCACTAGTCTGAGTTCTTGAGATCAGGCTCTCTGTTGTACAATCTGACAAAGAACATTGGCTAAATGAGCCAAGAAGTAACTGAAACAAGAGTAGGCAGCTCCCAGGGCTCCTGGTCCTGGGAGTTCTGTTGATCACTCCCAGGCGTTCTGATGAGCACACCAGAGGAGTTTGGCTTTAAAGGTAAAAAAAGAGTTGAAGAAAGCAGAAGCAGGGATCAAAAAATGGACTGGTCATGTTGAAGGTCCTCTCCCACTGAGGTTAAGACAGACGGCACTTTCATGTGTAATACACTGGTAAACCTAAGGATTTCCCTGAATTCTGAAAGCTGCTCAAGGAAATTAATGAAACTTGAGGAGTGTGTGTGGAAACCCCAGTTCATAGCCAGTTGGTCAGAAGCACAGGTAAACTTCTGGGGCTTGCAATGGGCCCCTGAAATGTGGGGGCTGGGGCAGTTTTGGGGACACCATCTCCAAGCAGATAGTGTCAGGATTGAATTGAATCAGAGGACCAGCAGCTGGCATCTGCACAGAAATGATTTCTTACTCAGTGGGAAGAAATCCCCACACTCTCTGAGGTCACAGAAATAATCAGTTGTGAGTATTCAGTAGGGAAAATTGAAGTGGTTTTTTTTCTACTCAGGCCCCTTCTAATTAGTTGCTGTGAATCTCCTAGGTTTTTTCCTTTACCTATTACAAAATTCAGTTTGGTCATGTGACACCCAGTACAAGTGACTTTGGCCTGGTCTGTTGAATCTAGTGCAGGAGCTCAGTCCACAACAATGGCCTCCCATAAATTTTGTATAACAATAAGAAGCAAGAGGGAGAATCCGGTGTCTCTGGTGGCTATAGTCAAGAAATGGATGAGGGGATACTTAATATATCAAGATGTTCTAGAAGAAAAGTAGAACCAGGTTAAAGGTAGAAGAAGATGATGGGGGTCAAGGGGCCAAGGTAGATTAGCTGGTTAGGGAAGGCCTCTGTGGAAGCGACTCCAGCTGAGGCCTGGGTGACAGCAAAGACCAAAGCATGTGGAAATCAGGGAGCAGAGTAAGCGGAAAGGCCCTGGATAGAAACAAGCCTGTATGTACTTTCAGAGGCAGGAAGAGGCTCAGAATGCCCAGGGCCCCCGTGTCACCAGGCAGGGCCAGAAGGGCTCATACTGGATCTGGTAAACCCTCTTAGGCCATGATAAATCTTAATCTGTTCTGCCCACAACAGGAAGCCACTGAAAGGTTTTATACAGGGGAGTGAGAGGATCTGGCTTTACATTTCGATCCTTCTGGCCTCTGTGCTCAGGGTGAGGACAGAAGCAGTGTCAGGTTATCTCAGCAGTGCAGTGAGACGGTGCCAGCTTTTCCTCGCTGTGACCAAAGTACCTGACATGAGCAACTTCAAGGGGGAAAGATTTATCTGGGCTCATCATTTCAGAGGTTTCAGCCTGTTGTCAGCTGGCTCTGTGGCCAAGGCCTGTGGTGAGGCAGAACATCATGGCAGAGAGGGTCTGGTGGAACAGAAAAGCTCAATTCATGGCAACTGGGAGGAGAGAGAGAGAGAGAGAGAGAGAGAGAGAGAGAGAGAGAGAGAGAGAGAGAGAGAGAGAGAGAATGAGAATATGAGTGTACATAGAAGGGCCAGGGACAAGATATAATCTCCAAGGGCACGCTGCCCCAGTGACCCACTTCCTCCATCTAGACCACTTCCTATAGTTTCCGCCCTCTCCCAGTAATGCCATCTAATTATGACTGCATCCCAATCGCTTCCCAAAAGCTCCACCTCTGAATGTTGGAGAAGAGATGACAGGACCTGCCAGTGGAGTATGTGAAGGCAGAAGCATGGCACCAGAGAAGTCAAAACTGATTCCTAGGGAGACTGGGGCAAGGCGTAGACTGCGGTGTCATTTACTAGGCTGATGAAGACTAGAGGAGAAACTGATTTGAGGGACAGACTGAGGGTGAGGGGAACCAACCTCATATGGGTACATATGAGGTTGAAGATGCTACCAGATCTCCAGATGGAGAGCAGAGGCAGCCAGTTGTCTGAGCAAGCCTGGAGCTTGTAGACAAGTCTAAGTCCACCAGTCATCTGCTAAGGAGTAACATGGAGACAGGAATAGAATGGTGAGTGTGTGTTAAAAGACGGGTTGAGGTGGTAATAAAGAAGAGAGGGGAGAGCAAGGAAGGAGGAAAGAAGGTCTCGTATCATATTTGGGCATCCCCAAAGAGAGACTGAGAAGCAGCAAGTGATTTCAGAGGGAAATCCATGTAGGAGAGGGTGCGCTTATAGAAGTTAAGAGAAGAAAGTGAGAGGTTCCAGAAGTCCTGAATTACTGATTAGAAGCAGCTCAACTAGAATGAGTTGGGAGGATAAAGACTGGGAGAGTGGGGGCAGTGACTCCAGACAGCACCTTAAAGACGTTTGGCTTTGGAAAAGTAAGTTTCTGTTAGGAAGGAGAAGGTCAAGGACCAGGCTTTTTGCTTTGTGTTCTAATTTTTCCTCCCTTTTCTTTTCATTTTTTTAACCCACGGGTTCTCTACCATCAAGTTACCTCCTCACCCCTTTTATTTTTTATTTTGAGGCAGGGTCTTGTTAAGTTGCCCAGGTTGGTCTCGAACTTGTGATTCTCCTGCCTCACTCTCCTGAGTAGCTGGGATCACAGGCATTCCCACCTCACTGACTTTTGCTTTGTTTTTGAGGTGTGAGATTCTAGTCCCCTGTTGTGCTGATCGAGTTGGGAGAGCCGGGCTGGTGGGCAGAGTGAGGTCTAAGAAGTGAGTGGGGTGAGTGTTTCAGCACAGTGGAAGGTAAGCTTGGCTCGTCCATTGTGACAAAGGCAAGGCAAAGCAGGTGAGCACAGGTAGGTGGTGTGGCCTGATGACGGGAAGAGCCAGCCCTGTGGCTTCTACTTGAAGTTTGAAAGGCATCAGGGAGAGCTTGAGCAAAGGGGAAGTAGGTGTTGGAACCTTGAGGGAATAGAAGATGTGAAATGCTTCCATGTAGACCAGTAACTGGAGGAAGTGTAGACCAGTGTCCAGGCACCAGGCATAGCCCAGCATATTTGTGATTGTGAATTAAAGTGAGACTCACTTTTATATTTTCATTTTGTCACTTTTAGATGCTCAAAGTAGTGGATGGTACCATGTTGACCAAGAAGAAAGATTGTCTGGAGAGGCACATTCCTGGCACTGAGGCAATGATGTGAAGGAAGAGCAAGCTTATGACTGCAGGAGACACTCCATCCTCCCAGCATCTTGTCCTGCCTTCTTCCTCTTCAACAGGACCTGGCTTCATTCAGGTGTTCACACAGCTCAGGAGTGCCACAGGAATGGGAAACCGAGCTCAACCCCAGCTCCAGGAAAGGATGCCAATGTTCTAAGCCATTCCTTTGATGATTGTTATTAATTACTCCTGGGGTAGGCAAGGGGCCCAACTTGGACCAACCAGAAGGCAAGGGTCAAGTCCATAGGTGACACCAGCTATTTTTCTCACCTACTAGATAGGGAAAAGGAAAGAAGAAACCCAGTTGTTGGCCTCAGTCTCAGGACAAAGTTGATGTTGAGGAAGCAGAGCAGAGATCTAGAGATCATCTGGGACTCAGAAGGGTCATTGGACCCCCCAATCAACCAGCCTCGAAGACTCTCACCTCTAAATTTCCTGTTATTTGAGATACTAGATCTTGTTTAAAACACATACACAAGAGGAAAAACAAACAAAAAACAAACAAACAAAAAACAGCTTCAGTCAGGGTTTTTTGTTACTTGCAGCAAAAGCTCCTCATGGACACCATTGTTTTTGCAGCATATGAAAAATCCTCAAGACTATTGACAGACCTGGCTCCCATTTCTGCACACTGCTTTGGGGCAGAGAGAGCGCTGGCGGCCAGGAAGCGGGTCTGGAGAGCCAGGGGCACTTCTGCTCCCACAGTTCAGACTTACTAAGATATGTTTGTCAACAAACTGGTTTTGCCAGTCATACTTGTTTTTAAAATTATGTAAACTAATGAAACATGAGTAAGAAAGAAATTGCCATTGTATAAAATCCCAGTCAAATATTTTCAATAAGCAGGGAAGGAAAATAACTTTTAAAAAAAATCTTAGAGTTGGCTATAGATAGGACAAGTTTAAAATAATTAGAAAATTTTGTTAAATGTAGAATATTTTTTTTTGTACTGAAGATTAAACCCACATGTGCTCTGCCTCTGAGATATATGCTCCAGAACCCCCCTCCCCCTTTTTAAATTTTGAAACAGGGTCTCACTAAGTTGCTGAGGCTGGCCTTGAACCTGTGATCCTCTTGTTTCAGACTCCTAGGTACTGAGATTTCAGGCTTGCACCACCACATCCAGCAATGTAGAATAGCTCTACTTTAATTATGTCGGGACTAGAAACCATTGCCACTTCACTCAGCCATAAAGAAGAACAAATTATGTCATTTGCAGGAAAATGGATGGAACTGGAAAACATCATAATAAGTGAGATCAGCCAGACTCAGAAAATCAAGGGTCATGTGCTTTCTCTCATATGTAGAAGTTAGGGATAAAAAAAGTAGGGGGAGAGGTAAAGCAGAGATGGGGGTTTCATAAAAATTAGGAGAGAAACCAGGGATGGAGAATGGAAGGGAAAGTGGAGGTATGGGGAGGGAAAGAGACCAAATAATGTTATGTGCATATATGAATATATCTATAAATCTCACTATCATGTACAATTATAATGTACCAATAAAAAATTTTAAAAAGTATATGAATACAATGAAGACAAAAATGTCCTACTTTCTTCTTTTGGGTTTTTGTTTTGTTTTTTTAATCCAAAGACAGCCATTAGGCTTTATTGGACATCCATGAAGTATAGACCACATGACTAGTTATTAGAAGAAGAAAATGTATTGTTTTGTATTCATTATATTCTTTAGTTTTAGTAATGCATTGCAAAAATGTCCTACTTTTTTTTTGAGTGTATGTGGTACTGGGAATTGAAGCCAGGGGTATTCTACCTGTGAGCTATACCCTTTTAATTTTTTGCTTTGTCTTTCTAGGTCACTGAGAGTCTCACTAAGTTGCTGAGGCTATTCTCAAACCTGCAATCTCCTGTCTCAGCCTCCTTAGTGCTAGGACACAGATGTGCACCACCACACCTGGCTCAAAAATGTCCTACTTAAAAAAAAAAAAAAAAAAAAAAAAAAAAAAAAAAAAACAGAAAGAAACCATTGACATCGCATCAATCTTAACTTTATAAATGTGCACACAGAACTCCAATTAGATGTCACATATTTTTAAAGAGGTCTGAAGATACAGTTATGTGTTTTGTTTTAATCAAATAGTTTTCTATTTTTACTGTTTCTCTGCTGTAATTGACTTCCCACCTAGCTGCCAGCCTGGTGGCTTCTGAGTTAGACCTGTCCTCTTCAGCACCTCCCACCCACACAACCCTCAAACTTTTTCCATGCTCCACCTCATCAGAAAAAAATCAGTTTTTTTTTTTTTTTTTTTTTTTTTTTGTGGTACTGGAGATTGAACCTAGGGGCACTTTACCTCCAAGCCACACCCTCAGCCCTATTTTTTATTCTTTATTTTGAAACAGTGTCTAAGTTGTGAAGAGCCTCACTAAGTACTTGAGGCTGGCCACGAACCTGCCGTCTTCCTGTCTCAACTTCCCAAATACTGGGATTACAAGCATGAGCCACCACACGTAGCAGGAAAATCAATTTATACAAAATTGTAGCTAACTAACTTGTCTTTCATTTTAATAAGGGGTCTGGAAGGATCTTCATGAAAGTGTTAACTGCTATTTCTTCATGAAGAGGCTGTGGATTTCCTGATTATCATTATGCATTGAGTAATAATGATGTGAACTAGTATTGACTTGGTGATAAGAAAATAAAAATAAAAGATTCCTCCTCCCGAGGACAATCAATACTTTGTCTTTGTTGTGTGAATTTACTCTTTACAAAGGACTTTTAACCACCCCCTGGAGAAATGACTTATTTCGGCTTATGAATGAAGCAACTAAGATGGAGAAAAGAGAACTCTTGGACCTCAGATAGCAAAGCTAGTAGGAAATAAAACCTATTTTGATGTTCAGGCCGTCGATGCCTGTTTCAAGTGGTTTTTGCTATCTTCTAAATCACAGAAGTTTTTTATTTATTGTTTTTAGTTAGTTCGTTTTGGGTGTGTGTGTGTGTGTGTGTGTGTGTGTTGAACCCAGGGGCAGTCTACCTCTGAACTACACCCCAGCTCTTTTTTTAATTTATTTTGAAATGGGGTCTTGCTAATGCCAGGGCTGGCCTTGAACCTGCAACCCTCCTGTCTCAGCCTCCCAAGTACTGGCATGAGCCATCATGCCTGGCATCACTGAAGAGTTAATGAAAACAGTTTGACCACTGCTAAATATTCTTTGTCAGAATGAATAGTAGTGTTAAGTGATGGAAGCACAAGTCTTAAGGGAATTGAGGTCAATGTCAACCTTTCTTGTCCAATTCCCACTTGGGACTTCAAGGTCAGCCTCACTGGTCTGGACTGGAAAATTTGGGGCCAATGTTGAACCTCTCTAGCTTTCACATTGTGTTCTATAAAATAGAGATGGTAATATCTACTCAGAAGACTGTTATTAGGATCAAAACATTAATATACATAAAGTCCTTAATGCAGCAGCTGGTGGATTCTAGTAACCTCATCATCGTCACTTGTGACACTGATGGTGGCAATTGTACTACTATTTTCATAGAAGGTGCCATCTGGTTGATGGGCATTAGGACCAAAAGACCATGAATCAGAACAACACTGTCCCTGTCAGGACAATTAGGACTCATCTCTGCTTGTCTTGAGTTCTTCGTTCTCATCCTGGGACTGTGACCTCTCAGAGTTTGGGGGTGGGGGCAAGTTATTCATCAACCCGTAATAGTTATCACCCCTACTTTAACCTAACAAACCCTCTGAAAATGAGAAGATTCATTTCTTTGTGGAGGAATGAGATGGCTCCTCGGTTCCTTTCCAACTGTGAAAATCGATGCCAAAAGGCTGCCCCCTTATGTCAACCCACAGAAAACATGGCAGACTGGGGTCTGAGCAGTTGGCGCTGGGCTGTTAGTCACAGATGGCCTGAATAGACTGTGCTGTGTGATCCTCTGTTCAGTAGCCTCCACGGCCCTGTGTCTGTCCTACCTGCCCATCATCTTTCCACCCAGCTGGCCAAGCCTACCACATGTTGACATGAATGACATACAGTGTGCAAAGTACAGTAAGTCTATAATATTTCATTTTCACTGCAACTTTGTAAGATGTTACTAACTATTCCATTTCACAGCTAAAAGAGTCAAACTGTCTTTGAAAGCTGACACTGAAGAAAGCCTTAGAAGCTAGCCCAGTGCTACCCCTTCCTTTTTCAATACCCTGAAAGGTTAAGTGGCTTGCCCACAATCACAGTGACAGTGGTGACAATAAGAATGACTTGAGTAGACATGGCATTAGGCACTTGACATGTTTTCTCTCATTTTGTTCTCACAACAATCTTATCAAGTAGGACGAAGTTCAAGATGGGGACAGATAGGACTGACTCAGAGTCACACCCAGGCTTTCCATGCAAGTGCTGCCCCTGCTCCCCACATGGTGCCCTGGGGGCCCCTCTCCACCCCTGACATCAGGCCATCCAATGAGAGGACACAGCTGTCAGCTGGGGAGAGAGAAATGGGCAAGGACTAGCTTATGGCAGGAAGGGATCAGGGACAGGGCAGAGGCAGCCGGAAAGCCGGTGAGTCCCCAAGGAGCAAGGCTCAGAGCCATCGCTGCAGCCTCTGACTCTTGAGCACCCAGGATTTCTTTCAGCAGCAACGCAGTATTCGTGAGGCTGAGCTGCAGTGGGGGTCAAGGAACAAGCTAGAGATTTTGTTTAGGATTCTTTTTTTTTTTTTTTTTTTGGTACTGGGGATTGAACTCAGGGGCATTCTACCTCTGAGCTATACCCCCAGCCCTATTTTTTATTCTTTATTTTGAAACAGGGTCTCACTAAGTTGTGGAGTGCCTCACTAGGTAGCTGAGGCTGGCCACAAACCCGGATCCTCTGGTCTCAGCCTCCCAAATACTGGGATTACAAGTGTGCGCCACCACACCCGGCTTGTACAGGATTCTTTGGTTTTTCTCATGAACTTCTCAGACTCCAAATTCAGTAACACGAACAGGTAAGGCAAAGGTCAAAATGAAAAGCCTACCGATTATGTGAATTTTCCACCAAGTGGTTCTCAATGGGGAATGATTGTGTCTCCCAAGAGACATTTGGCAGAGTCTGCAACTGTTTTTGGTTATCACACAGGTGTGTGTGTGTGTGTGTGTGTGTGTGTGTGTGTGTGTGTGTGTGTGCGTGTGTGTCGGGGGGTGGGGGTGCAACTGACTTTTAGTAGGTAGAGTCCAGGGATGCTGCTAACTATCCTACAATGTATAGGATAGTCCCCTACAGCAAAGCATGACCTTGCCCAAGGTCCACAGAGCTGAGGGTCAGATGCCTGGTATAAGTCCAGCTGAGTGTGTGTAACCCCTGGCCTGAGTTGTACATCAAGCATGTTAGCTTTCAGAGAAACAGTGAAATAGGGCAGAAGGCACTGGAACGTCAGAAGTTGTGACACCTGATTGCTAGTGCTGACTTGATGACAGGTTTGGAACAAGTCATTTGCCATCTCTGGGGCCCTTGTTTTTTCTACAACCAGAGCAGTCATGATGGGACCAGATCCTCGCTGGGGTTGGCCCCATGGCCCACAGGAAAAAATAGGGTTACAGAAAATTGTCAAATATTATTCACCCAATCATCTCAGAATGTTTGCATACCATCTCTTTATTTATTAGAGCTGCAGCCCTTTTTCCTCCAACTACAAAGACAATCCATAATCATTATAGAAATTTGATAAAATATAGATTAACAGAAAAGGAAGGAAAAGAAACATCCTGTACTCCTACCCCTTAGAAAGGACTTTCTTTCTAGAGGCATCCAGACACTGAACTCCATACTTTAAAAAAGTACATCTTTATTTTTAATTGACACATAATAATCGTATATGTCTAGGGGGCACAGAGTGACATTTCCCTATATGTTTACAGTATGTAATGATCAGGTCAAGATAGTTGACACATCTATACTTCAAATGTTTGCCATTTCTTTGGACAGCATTTTGGAAATGAAGAGAAAGAAAAGAAGACAGAGCCCCCATGTGCTCCTTTTGTGTTGTTCTTTTTTCTTTTCTTACATCCCCATGTGCAACAGAGCCTTACTGTCTTTAAGTCATGAGTGGAATGCAAACAGTTTTAACCCTGGCTACTTGACTTTGTCCTTTTTGGTTTTTGAATTTTTATTTCTACTTCTGATAAAACACAAATAACATTAAAATTATCACCTTAACCATTTTTTAAAGGTACAGCAAAATAACGTTAAGTATATTCATACTTTTGTAAACCAATATCCAAAACTTGTTCATCTTATAAAACTGAAGCCCTGTACCCATAGAACAGCTCCCCATTTCCCCCTCTCCAGCCTCCTTCTATTTCTTCTTTATGGATTTGACTACTTTACACACTTCATATAAGCATAGAAATGCTTCATAGAGCATTTGTCTTTTTTTGTGACTGGCACAATTTCCATAGGCATAATGACTTCTAGATTTATCTGTGGTGTGGTGTGTAAGAATCCCCTTCCTCTTTACGTTGGCTAATAGCCTATTGAATGCACATACTACAATTTTTAAAATTCATTCACCTGTGGATGGACTGAGGTTGCTTCTACCTTTCAGCTATTGTGAATAATGCTGCTATGAACATAAGTATACAAACATTTCTCCAAGATTCTGCTTTTAGTGTCTCTCCTTCTTGAGTCATTTATTTTTGTTGTCATAAGATGGAGAAAACAAGAATGCTTGCCTGGCACACCTCCAGGCGTGGGTGTGTGTGTGTTAGATAAACAGTAAATAGTCAATAGTGGTAACATTTCTGCCAGCGCAGGAGGAAGGATTGAACAGAGAGGACTGGCCCACACTGGAAATAGCAAGTATGTTGGTGAGGCCTGGGGAGAAGGAGAGAGACTGACGCTTGCAGCTTCTCTTGCATGAGCACCCTTCCTCACTCATCCTTTTGAAGACCTCACCGTGGCCTGGCCTTCCTACTGTTGCAAAGCTTCTCCTCATCTTTGGTTGAGTTGTCTGGATTCCTTTGTTAAGGTCTAAGGATTACAGATGTGCACCACCAGGCCCAGCTTCAAGACCCTGTTAAGTAAATGTCCTGCCTACAAAGCACCTAGCTGAGAACTCAGGCATATTTTGCTTCACATTCTATGAAGTAAAGCAATTCCTATCTAAGTAACATAAAATCAGATTATTTCAGTGTTTAGCAATTCCTCTACTGTAAGTGATGAAGCTTTAGAAAACAATTCTTTTAGAACCATGGGGCCATAAACTTATACTTCAGAAGTCTAAGTCCAATCCTATTGATCCCAAAGATACATATCTTTCTTCTAGTTACCTGTGTTCTTCCAGAACTCAGCTCCTAGAAAACTTGGATCAGCAATCCTTCCCAGCTCTAAACCATCATAGGTTTTTGATAAAAATCTGATCACTATAATATCCTCCCTATTGTAGCACTTGCCAGTTCACAAACAAAATATTGTCTTATCTGATTCTCACAATCCTGTGAGGAGGGCAAGGGGGTTTCCATGCATCTGTTTCAGAGATGAGAAAGCAGGAGCTCTGCACACAGCCAGGATGTAGAGGAGCCAAAAAAAAAAAAAAAAAAAAAATGGTGTTTTCCGACTTCCATGTGTTCTCCGACTTCCACTGCTGCGACCCTTCCATTCCACCAAGCAGGGCAGCGGTGGGAGTGATAGCTGAGGGACACAGAGGCCACATCTAAGCGTTCCCAACTCAAAGGGATCCTTATAGTTCTCGTGTAAAGTGTCCCCTGGACCTCTGCTCAGGAGGCAACTATGCTTGGAGGTGTAACCCTGGGGGCATGGCCAGGTGCAGTGTTTGCTGGGGCTGTTCCTGAGGGTCCCTGCAGGTGTGGCCGAGTACAATCTCACGTGTGTGTGTGTGTGTGTGTGTGTGTCCTGTCCAGCTAGCAGGTCTGGCTCTGACCCTCTCTCCCTGACCTTTTGCTCTCTATGCTCCCCAACATCATGCCCTAAGGACCTGCAGCCCCAGCTCCTGCTTGGCTACTCTAAAATGGACTCTATGCAAGTGGACGGAAATCTCCAGATCTGTAAGCACATAAATCTTCCCTCTTCTAAGTTGTGGTTGTCAGGTATTTTGATCAAAGCAGTAAGAAGGCTGATTCAAATGTAGATGAAAGGGATTAGAATGTCTCAGTCTTTTTAGTTATTTCCATTTGTAACTTAAGACAAAACAAAGATGACATAGACATAGAGAAAACACTAGCACATGCATTCATGAATCTGAGAAGATGAAGCAAAGACACTCAAGCTGGGAGTGGTGGCACATGCTTGTAATCCCAGCATTCGGGAGGCTGAGACTGGAGGATCCGGGTTCGCGGCCAGCCTCAGCTACCTGGTGAGGCACTCCGCAACTTAGTGAGACTTGGTTTCAAAATAAAGAATAAAAAATAGGGCTGGGGGTATAGCTCGGAGGTAGAATGCCCCTGAGTTCAATCCCCATTACTGCAAAAAAACAAAAACAAAAACAAACAAACAAAAAAACCCACTCAAGATACGGGAAAAAAAATGAAAACGAGTAATATCTAACCCATTATAGACTAGTACTGTTGGGTAGATCTTGAATTTAATTGGTAGGCGGACCTACTTTAAAGGCTCTCTTACTGATTTCTACTCTACACTTTGGAAACATGCTTAAACTATTAGTAAAAGAGACTTTCCTGTTGTTTAGAATGATGCATTGACCTGTTGGGAAAAAAATATGTATCACTTGAATATAGTTTATATAGCATTGCCATTAGGAAGAGTTCATGCTGTGAGAAAAATGTAATTATGGAAGCTCTGCAGATGTGACCTTTTAGAGTCCCTCTGGAATTAAGGATGTGAAAAGAAATTAGCCACTCACTAATATGCCTGCTGCTGTTTGTTTTTGTCCTGTTCCATTCATTACAACTAACTATCAGCATCTAAATAAATAGTAATTTATTCAAGCCCTTGAGATAGCTTATTTATATAAAAATGAAATATTTGCTTCTCAACTGAATATATCCTTAGATCCCTCTCCCACAGCAAATGTCTCATGTTTTCATGTAGCACAGAGTATCATTTTCCTTCTTTAATTGCTCCTGTACAGTGGCAGACTAGTACTTTTACAAAAGGGTGACATTTACAAATACCTTTGTCTTCAGATTAAGCCACTGTCCAAATGTGAGGACAACGAAATCCCACACATTTTCCTAAATATGACTGAGAGATTTGTTATTGGAAAGGAGGAAAACGATTTTTTTTTTTTTCTTCTGGCCTCTGAGATCCATTGCCTGGGTTCCTGCAAATTAGACTGACAAAAAGACAAATGAATGGGAGAAAGGCATACACATTTTATCTCATGCTATTTTTTACAGGAGGGTGGGACAGCTGCCTAGAAAAGATGTGAAGACCCAAAGAACCAGATAGGCTTGAGAACAGATAGGCTGTGTTTTTGTTTTTAACACAGAAAGATAAATTGTGGAAATGTCACAAAGGAAAAGGATTGGGGTATCCAAGGGTAGCAAACCCTGAGAACATAAATATAAGGGGGAAACCAATAGGAGATAAGGGCTATCTTACTAATGTTTATTTGTGTACGTCCTTTTTGGTGCCAGTTTTCCATCTTCTATGTGGCTGTAAAGCTTCCCCAGGAGAGGGCATTTCATGCAGTTCTTATTTCTCAGGGGTTTCTGCTTTAGTAAGATAAGGAAAGTTCCAAGAAGGCTTGTTTCTGCATCTACTGAATTTCAAATGCCCTCAGCTTCAAGTAATTTTTATGCCAAAATGGCATATTTTGGGGTGGTGTTTTTTTAGTCTACTTCATTAGCTTATGTAGACCTTTAGTTGATTAGAATTTTTCCCATTAAATGCATGATTTGGAAGTGGTCCCTGGTCAGATGAAATTAAATGTTCCAAATTATGTGTATTGCTCTGTTCGGGAAACCAGGCCCTGGAGAGTGCTGCAAAATAGGCAGTGAATATGCAGACGCCGAGACCCACGGATGCTTCCAGGTCACAGAGGGTCTTGTTCTGGTTGTCCCAGGACAGTATTTGTGATGTCTGGAGGTACTTGGGCTTGTCACAATTGTGCACAAGGAGGCACTGCTGCACCTATTGACAGAGGACAGGGACACTGCTAAACATCTTACAATGCACAGCATGGCCTCCTTCCCCTAGCCCTGCAAAGAGTTATGTGGCCTGTATTAGTTTTTTAGGGTTGCCATAACAAAGCACCACAGACTGGGTGGCTTTAGCAAAAAAAAAAAAATTTATTCTCTCTCAGGTCCTCTTTTCTCTGTGGCTTATAGGGAGCTGTTTCTTCCTGTGTCTCTTCATATCACCTTCCTTTTTATGTTATTTTATTTTAATTTTGGTACTAGGGATTAAACTCAGGAGCATTCTACCTCTGAACTACACCACCAGTTCTTTTTCATTTATTTTTAAACAGGGTCTTATGCTAAATTGCTGAAGGCCTCACTAAGTTGGTGAGACTGGCCTCGAAACTTGGTCCTCCTGTCTCAGCCTCCCAAGTGTTGAGATTACAGATATGCACCACTATGCCCAGCTTACCTTCCTTTATGTGTATTTCTGTGTCTAAATCTCCTCTTCTTATAAGGAGACAAGTCGGCTGGGCATGGTGGCGCATGCTTGTAATCCCAGTACTTGGGAGGCTGAGACAGGAGGATCTGGGTTCTTGGCCAGCCTCAGCTACCTTGTGAGGCCCTTCACAGCTTAATGAGACCCTGTTTCAAAATAAAGAATAAAAAATAGGACTGGGGGTATAGCACGGAGGTAGAATGCCCCTGAGTTCAATCCTGAGTACCACACACAAAAAAAGGATACAAGTCATTGGATTAGCATTCATGCTAAGGACCTCATTTTATTTTGATTACCCCTATAAAGATCCTATCTCCAAATAAAGTCACATTCGGAGGCACTGAGGATTATACTTCAACAAAGAAACTTTAGAGGGGTACAAGTCAATCCATAACACAACCTAAGACACTTGCTGAGGCCAAGGTGCTCTTGTCTTAGCTCCTCTACTTTCTTTTCATCTTTCTGTCCTGGATTTGCCTGAACCTTCGCATCCTCATTCACCTAGGAAAATGATGGGCATTTTCCCTTCCCATCAGGATATAATCATAGGCATTTAGGGATGGAGTCCTAGAAGAATCACAATGACTAGATAACAACTTCTCTTGGTCCCCACCTAGACTAAATAGATTGTTCCTTTATTTTGCCATCTATTTTCATTTGTCTCTGTTTCCCTGTACATATTTCCACCATCACACTGGCTTTGATTTGAGGCCACTTGTCAGATGTTATGCCCATGTGATGTACCATTCATGTCCTAGATAGAGAGAAAACTAGTGGAGGAAGTCTTTATAAACAGTTCCAAGTTTAAACAGTTTCAAGTGCCAGACTTGGTGGTGCACATCTATAATCCTAGTATTTGGCAGGATTGCAGGTTCGAGGCCAGCCCCAACAACTCAGTGAGATTCTCAGCAACCTAGTGAGACCCTGTTTCAAACCCCAAACAAAAAGGGAGGGGGGTATAGTTCAGAATGCCCCTGAGTTTAATACCTAGTACCAAAAAAAAAAAAAAAAAAAAAGAGAGAGAGAGAGAGAGAGAGAAATTAGTTTCAAGTTAGGGTGAACTGAAATTCCTCAGCACTGTAGAAGTAAATATACTTCTTTTACTATATATTAAAGTATGAATTCCAGACTAGTTAGATGTGGGTTCATGATTACTTCTAACCTTGAGAAAGCTAATTCACCTCTCTAAATCTCCAGTAGTTTCCTAATTAGAAAAAAGTGAGGTGATATTTTACAACGTATACATGTACCAAAGCACCAACATGATACTCCACAAATTTTATATTTTTGTGTGTCAGTTAAAATAAATTTAAGTTAAAAATTACATAGTCAATAAATACATTAGACTGTAAAAAAAGTGGAGAGGATAAGAAGGTTATCCGCACTATAGGAAGAGTTGCAGTGAGACTTGTGAAATAACTCATGAAGTGAGGTTGGCTTAATTTCTGGCCCAAAGAATGTAACCACTAAACAGTAATTGTTGGTGTAGTGGTTCCCTTTATCTAGAGGGGTGTCCCAATGTCCTCAGTGGATGTCTGAAACTTCAGATGGTACCAAATCCCATATATACTATGCTTTCTCCTATGCATACATATCTATGATAAAGTTTAATCTAAAAATCAGATACAGTAAGAGATTAGCAACAGTAATTAATGCTAAAATTAAACAATCACAACAATATCCTGGAATGCAAGTTATTTAAAATTCATGAATTGTTTATATCTGGAGTCTTTCATGTACTTTTAGACTGCTGTTGATCACAGAGAACTGGAACTGCAGAAAGCAAAATATTGGACAATGCGAGAAGAGCCAAATATTATTAAAAGGGAGATGAAGCCAGGCTTGGTGGCCCACGCTTGTAATCCCAGTACTTGGGAGGCTGAGACAGGAGGATGGCAGGTTCACAGCCAGCCTCAGCTACTTAGTGAGGCCCTCCACAACTTAGTGAGACCCTGTTTCAAAATAAAGAGTGAAAAACTAGGACTAGGGGTGTAGCTCGGAGGTAGAATGCCCCTGAGTTCAATATCTAGTACCGAAAAAAAGAAAGATGAAAACAGCACCTTGAATCTACTCCTTCACCGCAGTGGCATTGACCAAGCTTCCACAGTGCACTCAGCACGGGGGTGCAAATGCGATAGGATAGTTGCAGTCTAGTGAAGAGAAGAAACAAGTGATAACAGGTGTGCAAAGAAGTGCGCTTGTGGAACTATGCAGAACCCTCTACAGAACACAGGAAGAAGGGATTTGTGGAAAAGGCCTCTGGGGAAATGTCCAGACTGTATTTATGGAAATCTGAAGTCATCATCTTAATTCACCTAAATGAGACTTGGGTTTTACATCAGCAGCTTTTCCATATTTTATTATGACAAAACCATGCCCTCTTCATTACTACAAGAACCAATGCAGGGCTGTCAAAGATTAAATGAAAAATGCAAAAGGCAAGAGAGAGGAGAACAAAATTTAAAAGGTTAATAAATAATTCATTTCTGTGCAAACAGAAATGAGAAAACATGTGAAGCAATGATGAATTATTTCTGAGCATTCATGGATGAACTAAGCAATTAGATTTTTAAAAAATATATTATTTCAGCAATAAATAAGAAAGATAGTCTGGGAAATTCCATTCATGTTACAAATATAGAAGGAGTAAAAAATATAGGAACAGTGATTTCCCACTCTTTTATTTTTAGGAAGAAAACAGTTATAAATAAATTACTGGAATATAATGCCCATAAATAAAGCTTGTCGGCTTGGTTCACGATTTCTCTATTGCTCAAAACTGTGGCACAGAGTAGGTCCTGAGAAGCTATTGTAGAAACTGGTTGCTGCCCATCAGCCAGAAGATAATTGCTAAAATGAACAGAAAGAAGTCATCCTTATTTATATTTAAAAAGGAACTTTGCATTTTAAAAACGAGTTTGCAATGCCAGTTTGGAAGGACTGCATAGAGAAAATTGCCTTCTGGTCTTTGGGGGCTAACTTCTGGTCATGAAGTAATTAATTGTACCAACCACTAAGTGTTGAGGACCCAGTAGTGCCGGAGATGAGGGTGCAGGGTGGAGAGGAGACGTGGACAAGGAAACAGGTGGGGTTGGGGATCACAGAGAGAAGCACAAGGACACTGCATACAGATAGAAGGAGGCCGGGAATACACTGCTGGAGAAAGAACACTCTGATTTTTGGCCTTTCTTACATCTATCCGTACAAAAGTCATCCCCCTTGCCCCTGTACTAGGGATTGAATCCAGGGGCATTCTATCTCTGAACTACACCCCACCCCTATTGTTAGTCATTTATTTATTGCATTTATTGCAGTACTAGGGATTGAACTCAGGGACATTCTACCCCTGAGCTATACCCCGAGCACCCCTACACCCCCAGCCTTTTCTGTGTGTGTGTGTGTGTGTGTGTGTGTGTGTGTGTGTGTGTGTGTGTTTGTGTGATATTGAGGATTGAACCCAGGGACTTTCTACCTTTGACCTACACCCCTAACCCTTTCTATTTTTTGTTTCGAAACAGGATATCACTAGGTTACTGAGTCTCACTACATTGCTGAGGCTATCTTTGAACCTGCGATCCTCCTGTTTCAGCCTCCAAAGTACTAGGATTACAGTTGTGTACCACCATGACCAGCCTAGCCCCTTTTTTATTTTTATTTTTTTATTTTGAAACAGGGTCAAGCTAAATTGCTGAGGTTGGCCTCCAACCTACAATCCTCCTGACTCAGCCTCCCAAGTACTGGGATTACAGTTATGCACCACCACACCCAGTTTAGTCACTCTTTAAGCACTTATACTGTGCCAGGCACCAGGTGCAGAGGTAAGGGGGAAAGTTGGATAAGGCACTGCCATTGCCCAGGAGCCTTAAGGTCTGGTTGAAGGAGATAAACACATAATCATAGGTACAACCATGTTAGAGATGCACCAGAAGTGTGCCTGGAACGGAAGGGTATCAGGGAGCTAGAAGACCAGTCCTCCCACTGGAAAACTGCAAGTAAGCCCAAGAAGCAAGGACAAGGTCAGCCTCGCCCCTCCTCCAGACTCACTGAACAGCCTGGTATCTCCCTCTGGACACCGTCGCCAAGGGAAGCAGGACGGGTTACCTAAGCTCAGACAAGGAAGAGCCTGGCTTGCCAAAAAGCAATTTGTCAAATCTTATCAGTCCACCAAATTGATAATTCTATTTGAAAAAGTTGATTCTTTTACTTATTTATCAATTTATAGTCACTTGTCTCTAGTTAGTTGTTTTCAAAGAATTTCTGCAGTTTTCATGGACAGGGCTTCATTTTGACTTTCTAGCAGCATGTTAAAGAAATTTTTAAGTGTTTCTGAACTGTATTAAAAATTCAAAAATCATTCCATAACTAAAATGTCAGTGTTTGATTCCCACAGAAATTTTTCAGTTTATACCAGTGTCTTTTTTGGTTTAGCCAACATTTTAGTAATTTATTTTATTTTGTCTTTCTCTCTCTCTTTTTTTTTTTTTTTTTTTTTTTTTTTTTTTTTTTTTTTTTTTTTTTTTTTTTTTTTTTTTTTTGGTTTTTGAGTTTGAAACTAAGGAAATTTTAACCTAACCCTTTTTTTTTTTTTTGAATAGGGTCTCACTAAGTTGCAGAGGGCCTCACTAAGTTGCTAAGGCTAACCATGAACCTGTAATTCTCCTGTCTCAGCCTCCCAAATACTAGGATTACAAGGGTGCGCCACCACGCCCAGTTATAATTTATTTTCTTAATCTTAACTTCTCTAACAACTTAATAATTCAAACTTACTGTGCAATATAGTTGCTTCTATAACCTCCTGTTCATTATCATATAACCTCCTGTTCACTGTCAACACCAGCCTTATTTTATTTTTTATTTTGAAACAGGGTCTTGCTAAGGTTCTCACTAAGTTGCTGAGGCTGGCTGCAAACCTGCAATCCTCCTGTCTCAGCCTTCCAAGCACTGGGATTATAGGCTTGTGCTACCACTCCCAGCCTAGGGTTTTAAAAAGTCATTTAAAAAAATCCTTTCAATGGATTACAAAACTGTGGGATATATACACAATGGAATTTTACTCAGCCATAAAGAAGAACAAAATCATGTTCTTTGCAGGGAAATGGATGCAACTGGAAACATTATGTTAAGTGAGATTAGCCAGTCACAAAGAGTAAAGAAACATATGTTCTCCCTAATATGCGGATGTTAGGGAGTAGATGGGACATAAGAGGGTCCCCAGATGAAAAAGTAGAGACCCTCGATAAACAAAGAAGTAGACTTAACCGAAGGGAATGGTCGGGGGGTGTGGGGGGGGAGAGCATACTAAGGCACATGATGTACTTACACAATTATATCAAAATCACTCACTGAACTGAACTTGAGAGGGAGGGAGGGCGAGGGAGCGGGGTGGGAATTGGGGATAGGGTCAGATGAAAAATGTGTGTACATTTGTCTTTATCAATTTGTACCTAACAAAAGTGTATAAATACAAAGCACGAATTATTACAATAAAAAAATTAAAAATAAATAAATAAAAATAAAGAGAAGAGGGAAGGGGCATCAAAAAAAAAAAAAAAAAATCCTTTCATGCCGGGCACGGTGGCTCATGCTTGTAATCCCAGTACTTAGGAGGCTGAGACTAGAGGCTCCAGGTTCATGGCCAGCCTCAGCTACTTAGTGAGGCTCTCTGCAACTTAGTGAGACCCTGTTTCAAAATAAAGAATAAAAAAATAGGGCTGGGGGTGGAGCTCGGAGGTAGAATGCCCTGGGTTCAATCCCCAGTACCGCAAAAAAAAAATCCTTTCATGACACTTTTGTATTTACAATTAGTGAATATCAAATTTAAACCATAGAACATAGACATTAAAATTGTTAAAAAGAACAAGTTTTTGAATACTATTAAAATATAGAAGCTGTATAGTACTGTAATCCAGTACTTAAGAGGTTGAGATAGAAGGACCACAGGTTCAAAACCAAACTCAGCAACTTAGGTGAGACCCTGTTTCCAAATAAATGTAAAAAGGACTGGGAGTGTAGCTCAGAAGTAGAATCCCCAGTAATACGGAAAGAACGAAGGAAGGAAGGAAGGAAGGAAGGAAGGAAGGAAGGAAGGAAGGAAGGAAGGAAGGAAGGAGGGAAGGAAGAACACTGAGGCTGGTTAAATGATCATGAGGAGCTGACTCTGCAGTGACTTGAACTGGAGCCCACTCAGTGTGTTGTGGAGATTCCATTCAGCTCTTAGGGAACAGTCGGTCCTTTGTCCTGCTCTCTGCTAGTGACTAAAGGGATTGTTTCCCAATGGGCTGCATTATGGTCTCCCAAATTGGCCCAAGTCCTAGTCTCTGGAATGCTGCCTGGCATGGCAAATGGGACTTTACAGATGCAATTAAATTAAGGACCTTGAGATGGAGAGATTATCCTGGATTATCCAGATGGGCCTGGTGTCATTGCAAGGTCCTTTTAAGAGGGTCACAGAAGGGTCAGAGTCAGAGGAGAGGCTGTGATAGAGAAAGCAGAGACTGGCGTGATGAGCATTGGCAATGGAGCCACAAGCCAAAGCTGTACTATAAACTGATCGAGGCCAGGAAGTGGCAACTCCCCTCTGAGAGGTCAGAAGGGGCCAGTCCTGCTGCCATCTTGACTTTGGTCCAGTGAAACTGACTTAGGATCAGTAACTTCTGAAATGTTAAGAGAATACATTTGTGTTGTTTAGAACTACCAGTTTTGTAGTAATTTGTTACAGCAGCTCTAGGAAATGGAGTCAGGGTGTCACTGGTACTCCTTATCTGCTTCTTCATCCTGCCCCTGTGCAGGGATTTACAGCCAGGTCTGTGATCACTAAGGATGCTGTTCATCTTCTCAAGGAAGAAGACAAGAAAAGCCCTGCCTG
Source organism: Graphiurus murinus (assembly GCA_004027655.1). Taxonomy (NCBI): domain Eukaryota; kingdom Metazoa; phylum Chordata; class Mammalia; order Rodentia; family Gliridae; genus Graphiurus; species Graphiurus murinus. The sequence continues at coordinate 31,231 of PVLC010013702.1, forward strand.
CCTGGGAGACCATTTCTCCAGACCCCTTTCCCAGCTCCAATCTATCTATCCGGAATCAATGAAGTGGACAATTGCACAGGGCCTTGTGTCACCAAAATACATCAGAAAATTATCTCAATTAAGTCACTACATACAGAATCCTGCCCATTCTGTTTCCCAGCTCCAGCCATGCCTGGCTGTATTTTCCAATAAACTCATTAGCCAGAATGCTCAGCAGATAATCATGCTGAATGATTCAAGTAGAATATGGTCAGCATTATAAAAGGCTCAATTTGCACATACACCTTTGCAAACTTCAGCTTCACAGATCTCCTTTTCCTGAAATAGTTCGTGTTATCTCCCCAGCAATCCCGTGGGACAGACAGAAGCTGTCTAGCCCCAGTGGACCCCGGAGACTAAATGATACTCCCAAGATCTTACACTGGTCAGAGGCTCAAACTCGACTCTTGACTAGCTCAGGGCTCCAGCTTTGCACCTGTGATTTGGAGTAGGGTTGTACAAACAGGTAGAATAGGTAATTTCAGCAACACTGCTACCAGAAGAAATACAATGCCCCCTGCTGGTTCTAGCCCAAGATGCCCTAGTTGGTTAGTACTTGATCCTCTTGGGTCCTTCCTAAAATGCAATGGTGCCTCCCAGGGCACCCAGGCTTCCCCCATCCCAGCATTCCACCCTGCGGTCAGGAGGTCAGGGATTGCAGGACTCAGGTAAATTGCTGCACCTGATCCTCCAGGCCTTGGGAAGAGTCCAGGATTCCCAGTAATGACATTTTCCTCTTGGCCAGCTCTTATCTGGGAACTGACCTCTGCATGGTGGAGATGAACCGTTCTGAGTTGCCCTAAAGTTTGAGATTTGAGAGGACAGGTTGTGTCTGAATTCGGCCCAGAAAGAATTCTCAGAGATGAGACACTGGTCTCCCTGGCATTTCTAACTACCCAAGTGCTATGATTTCTAAATTGCGAGAACCCTGTGTACTGCTTTCCTGAAGGGCTAAGAAGACAGTGTCCCTGATGCTAACCCACTCAAGCCTCAAAGTCGTTAGGCCTTTCTATCCACTATGTCAGATGCCAACACCAGAACCAGGAAGGAGCCATCTGCTTCAGAATGTGTCTGTGCAGCCGCAGATGTGTGCCAGATCTTCAGAGGGTCCCTTGATGATAGACTGCTTAGAAAGACAGCAAAAGGGGAAAAAGCAGAGAAAGGCCCTTCCCCAGGCATTACTTCTAGCACAGAGAAGGTCAAACATGGAATGTCGCGAAAGAGAGAGAGAGAGAGAGAGAGAGAGAGAGAGAGAGAGAGAGAGAATATGAAACAAGATGTTAAAGAAAAATGTCAGAAGGACCCTACAAGGTGTGTGTGTGTGTGTGTGTGTGTGTGTGTGTGTGTGTGCTAGCATGTGCAGTCTAAGGGTTGAACTTAGGTGTTCTACCTCTGAGTTATACTCCCAGCCCTATCTTACTTTTTATTTGGAAACATGGTCTTGCTACGTTGATGAGGGTTATGCTAAATTGTGCTGATGCCTGAAATCCTCCTTTCTCAGCCTCCCAAGTACTAGGATTATAAGCATGTACCACCACACCCAGCTCCTATAAGACTTTTTAATGTGAATCTCTAACTAATAGAAAACATCAAGATTTGGAAAAGCAAAGAAATCTCATATGTGTAATAAGTGTGAAAAGTCAGGCTGGAAAGGAATTCCATCATAAAATGCATATGAAAATACATACCTATTTGTATTGTGAACAGAGGGAAGTTTTTATTTATGTATTTATTTATGTATTTATTTGTTTGTTTGTTTATTTGTTTGTTTTTTCAGTACCAGGGATTGAACCCAGGGGCATTGTACCTATGAACTACACCCTCAGCCCTATTTTATTTTCTATTTTGAAACAAGATCTCACTAAGTTGCTGAAGCTGTCCTCGAACCTATGACCCTCCTGTCTTGGCCTCCTAAGTACTAGGATTACAGGCATGCACAATAATACCCAAGGAAATCTTTTATAAGGGTTCTGTCTTTGTTCAACATTGTGATCACTGTGAAAAATCTGTGATTTACATGTGATCACTGTGGAAAATCCTTTAGGCAGATCCCTCACCTTATTGGGCATTAGAGAATTCTCACCACCATTTACATGTGCAAAAGGGAAAAATGGTCAGTTACAAATCACAACTTACTCAATGTAAGGGACTCAACAGTGGAAAGAGCTTGTTCCCATGAGGAGGAAGGCAGTCCCATTAAATGTAGGGAATGTTACTGTGAAAATGCAAAATGCGTGGGGAATTCCTGGGTCACAGTGGCAAAACCACATGTGACCTGGGACATAAAAAATCATGCCCTCACATGCCATTGCAGCAGACACCCAAAAATCTACAACAGAGAGAAGTCTTTGGAAATACTGTAATTGTGGAAAATCCCCTGCAGGAGTTCAAATTGTATTACATATTAGATTATATTGAAGGGATGATCACTGTGCAAAAAACTTTCTTTGCAAGGATTCTTTTAATACTTTGGTGCATTATCATCCCCCGCGCTGGACCCCCGCCCGCGAGGACCCAAGGAGATGACAATCACGCGTTGCTGGCTCAAGCTTCTTTTATTGTGCGCTATTTTTTTCTCCTCCTCCTCCTCCTCCTTTTTTCTCCCTCTTCTCTTTTCTCTCTCCTCGTCTGGGACGGAGGACGCTACTTATCAACTCAAGCAATAACTGGTGGGGCCCAAAGGGGAGTAGGCTTAGAGCCAATCAGGGCTTGAGCCACGAAGTGCCTGCCTGCAGCCCTACAGCTCTCACCTGGGAGCATTCTGAGGCCATGAGCTCTGGAGCGCTGGTGCATGCGCTCTAACGTGGCACCGCCCTCCTCCAGGATGCCTATCGTGTGATAGTCATCAAACAGTCAGCTGCTTCTGGCGCTCTGCCAGGCGCCATCTTGAGGTGAGGTCTCTCTGGGCCCGCTGGGCTAAGACCCCAACAGTGCATTATAATTATACATCATTGTGAGGTTAGAAGTCATACAAGCAAACATGCACACAGGTCTTGGTGTGATTCCCTTCAGGCCCCATCTGGCTACCCACCCCACCCCAAATGTAATAGTGAGATTGGTAGTTACACCCTTCATACACGTGCAGGGTGTGATTTGAAGTGTTTCTTTCATCCCTTCCCCTGCCCATCACCCTCCTTCTGTCTCCTTCCATTATTCTACCTCTCATTCTCAATTATCTAAAGTCCCTTCTGTTTCCTATTTCCTCTCTATTTTCCACATAGAAGAGAAAACATACTACATTTGGCTTTCTGAGACTGGCTAATCTCACTTAGCATAATATTCTCTAGTTCCATCTATTTTCCTGCAAATGACACAATTTTGTTTTTCTTTATGGCTGAGTAAAATTATATTGTGTGTATATACCACATTTTCATTATCCATTCATCTGTTGATGGATGCCTGGGTCAGTTCCATAATTTGGCTATTGTGAATTATGAATTATTTTGAAAAGATTCTTGCATATAATTCACATCCAAGATTGACTTAGAATTAAAGAAAATATGCAGCTGTTAAAAGATAAATTTACGCTTTTTTTTTTTTGCGGGACTGGGGATGGAACCTGGGGGCATTCTACCTCTGAGCTACAGCCCCAGCCCTGTTCTTTATTCTTTATTTGGAAACAGGATCTCACTAAGTTGCGGAGGGTCTCACTAAGCAGCTGAGGCTGGTGGAGAACCCGGATCCTCCTGTCTCAGCCTCCCAAATGCTAGGATTACAAGCATGTGCCACCACACCCTGCTAAACTTAGGCATTTTTAACGTGTTTACTCAAGCACACAATGATTCTTGAATCAGGTGTTAAGCACAAATCCAGGGTGCCCCACCAAAGAATGTACAAGTCACACTGTAATATAAAAGAAGGAGATTTTATTACTAATCCGGGTCAGGGTTGAGTCTAACCCAGATTAGGGTTCCGCCTAAGTATAGAGGTGTCATGGCCGCGGAACCCAAAACCTGGGTTCCTTCGGCCTTATATAGAGGTGTACAGATGTGGGGAAACTTTTCACGTGTCCAGGAAAGGTAACACAGAGAAGGCATGGGGATTGGTGGAGCCCTGTTACGGGAAGGGAGGGCGCTGTCCCGTTTCCGGAAGGGAGGGGGCTGTCCTGTTTTGGGAAAGAAGGGGGCTGTCAATGCCCTACACAGTCAGCACCAGACGGTAAGTGGTTAACGGCTCCACCCAGAGGGCCAGGAGAGAAACTTTGATAAGGTATTCTTAGAAGAAAGACAAAGAAAATCTTTTTTTTTTTTTTTTAATTAAAGTGGAGGTCCCTAGTTAGGATAGGTTGGTGGTTTCTGATTGGTTAGGCTGAACTTTCCTTGTACTGTGTACAATGAGTTGGGCTTCAGTTTGTTTGTATAAGATCCCAAGGTTCGAAGCTTGCTCGGTCTAATGGCCTGCTAATTAAAAAATATTTTTAACACAGGGAAAGAAGAAAGAGAGAAAGAGAAAGGAGGAGGAAGAGAGAGGAGAGAGGGAAAAAGGGAGAAGAGGGAGGGAAGGAAGAAGGAAGAAGGAGGTGTAGCAGGAGAGTGCTCCCCACAAGCCTAGTCTCAGAGACAAAAGAAAAAAAAGAGGCCAAAAGTAGGATAAGCAGGTCTTCCTTTAATCAGCAGCTGATGACCCAGACGGGGTAATTTTCTCGCTTTCTGGGTCTAACAAAGAGATTCCAACCCTTATATACAATTGGTCACTTAACTTTGGGAAGAAGGGAAAAAAAGGGAAATGTGAGATTTATTACACTTTCACCTAGCAGGAGCATGGTACAAAAGTAGAAAGAGCACATTAACTCAAGGCCCGTCTCAAGGCCTGACCAGGCTGGTGCCACCTTGTTTAGGTTTAGAGATGACCCCTGCTGCTCCTGTCTCTGGCATGCATAAGGGAGGGGCTGGCCTCATTGATTTGCAAGCCCTCTCTGTTTACCTTCTCTGCTAATTGTCAGCTCCGGGCAGGTAGGGGAGGGAGCAGGAATTCCTTTTTCTTCTATCCTAAGTCTAAATTCTTAACTGATAATATTTCCATGGCTCTGACTATTCTTTCCCATATCACAGAGACGAAACCTTTGAGCAGAAAAAACTCAAAGCTATTTGATTTATTTATTTATTTATTTATTTATTTATTTTGGTACTGGAGATTGAACCCGGGTGTGTTCTACCTCTGAGCTACACCACCAGCCCCCCCCCCTGCCTTTTTTTTGAAACGGAGTCTTGCTAAGTTGCTGAGGCTGGCCTCAAACCTGTGATTCTCCTGTCTCAGTCTCCCCAGTACTCAGATTACATGTGTGCACCACCATGTCAGGCATATTCTCTATTCTTTAGACCAAAAATCCAACAAGCAGATTCTGCCCAGGGAGAGCATCTGCGATCCTGCACGCTGGATCCTCTAGTGAGAGAGAGGCATGAAGAGAGAGATACCTGGGTCTCTGATAGAAAGGCAGCTCCAGTCCTCTTAGGATCAGACCAGCACTGAGTCAATACGTGTCCCCCTGCTATGGCCTTTATTGGTACATCCTCCCACCCCTCCGGTGCCCCACTTTCTCACCCCCACACAGTAACAGTGGGTATTCCCCAGCGGGAGCCAGAGGGCCCAGAGGTCAGCCACAACAGCCTTGTTCTGGTCAGATGTGAGGACTGAAGCTGGACAGGGTGGAAGGGATGTGGGTTTCCTGAGGTTTGGGGAGGAGCTCTGACGGGGTCTATGGCAACTGCACCAGCGCACTCCCTCTCACTCCTAGCTGCAGACTGGGGCTCCCCAGGTACCAGTGGCCACCCGGGCATGGACTCTGCCTTCACCACAGCACCTCCTCCCCTCCCCAAGTGTCCTTCCACTGCCGCCGCCTTCCTTCTCAGAATCTGGTTCCTGACAAAGCTGGTGTGCTGAGTAAGCCAGGGCCGTCCTGGCCACCATGAGCCTGTGTGTAACAGGAGGCTTCAAGGAGTCACTGAAGTGGACGTGGCCAGGTTAGCGTAGAGGAGGGGCTCCTAGCCCGACCACGTGGAAGAGGCCCCGACTTGGTCAAGTATTCTCTGAGACTCAGTTGCTTCATCTGTCAAATGGGCTTAGCGACACCAGCCTGCCAGGGTTGTTGTGAAAACCAGGTGAGACGGGCCATTGGGCCTTAGCTCAGAGCATGGACACAGGGGACACCTCACAAGTAGCACGAGCTAGGCAAGATATACAAATGTTGCAGTTCAACCTAGTTACAAGAGTACAAGCAGCACCACCATTGACTGTAAGGCAATCCTAACAATGTGCTCAAGTTGAAATGCTAGTCACGGAGGCAAAGGAAATAGGAGACTTATTTTAGGGCCCGTGGCACCTGGCCCCCATCTGTTTGAGTCAGAACTCTCACTATTGTGACCCAACACCTGACAACTTAGAGGAAGGAGATTTCACCGTTCTGGAGATTTCGGGGTTGGGCCATGTTAGGCCGGGTGGAATCTGTGGGGCTCAGAGCATGGTGCTGGGAGCAGAGAGAAAACAAGGGCCCTGTTCTCATATCCAGGAGACTGGAAGCAAGAGGAGGGGGCCACAAATAACCCCCAAGGCCACCCCCCCCCAGGGACCCCTCCTCAGCAACCACGCCTCGCCTGGCTTTTTTGGAATTCTAATTCCAAAAAAAAAAAAAAACACCATCTATGAGTAAAGTTTGTTCTATTTCAACCTGTGGATGTTGTTGGGTCTATAAGGGTCTAAAGGTTAAAAGTGTGTGTGTGTGTGTGTGTGTGTGTGTGTGTGTGTGTGTGGTGGTGGTGGTGGTGGTGGTATGTGTGTGTGTGTGTGTTTCCTGAAGCAAAGGCAGCTACACTGTCCACATTTTAGCTCTCAGGAATCCATTGCTTAGGCCCTCATTGACTTGTCAGTCTGTTATGCTGCTGGCAGAATTTATAATTTCTTCTTATAATGTGATCTTATTTCACAGTACCATCCTAAGGAAATGTGAAATGACAAGTGTAAGAGAAAGAGGAAGAGCCACCCAGGCAGAGATGGGAGAGAATGGAGAAACTCAAGTCCAGGCAAAACAGCTGGAGGAGGAGGTAAGGAAAGGAGCACACAGACCAGCTGGAAGCTGTCCAAGCCCAAGATGCAGACTCCCAGGGAGGCTGTCAATCAAACGCTCAGCATTTGCATTCCTATTTCTTCTTTGGGCAATGATGTATTTTTCACTTCATCTTTTTGTTATTGATGTTGGTGGTTTAATTATGAGAAGTTGCAGAGTCTAGGCTTGAAAGAAGAGTTATTTTCCCCCCAAGTGCCGCATCTGTTGGGGTTGGATATAAGCGAATTAATTGCCACATGCGTGTTCTTCATGTTAGTCACCGGGGAATGCCAAGGCCTCATTCCAGCATCCTACCCTTGGTTGAAAAACAAGTACCCACCAGAGACAGTGCCAACACTTAAACAATGAAGAGAGGGTTTAATCTGAAATGATTCTTTTTCTGTTCCCAAATACCATTGCTTCCCCAATGGAAGAGTTTAATTATGACTGCCAAAGTAAAAAATAGTCTCTCTCTCTCTCTCTCTCTCTCTCTCTCTCTCTCTCTCTCTCTTTCTGTCTCTCTCTCTTTTTCACACACACATACACACACACAAATGCTCAGTAAACATTTACCCTATAACCAATAACTTGCTAAGTATTAGAATATATATACAAAGAAGTGATTAAGTCTTTTTGGTAAAGAGGAAATTTATCCAGAAAATATATTTGGTTTGCGTAAGAGTGGGATTCTCTAGGAACAGAAAGAGAAATTTCGTGCTTTCAAGATAACTCCAAGGGCAACATATTATGAATAACCACAATTAAAGTGTGAGAGGTCAAAAAGCCTTAGTATGTGCTCTAGTGCCAACCGGCCGATGAGCCAAGTCATTGAGCCAGCCCCTCCGCCTTCCTACCCACCTTTTCCACCCTCCCCTTTCTCAGTAAAATTTCGTCTTCCCCAATTATTTGGTGTTTTTTCTTTTTTAATAATGCCAGCTAAGGGAAGGAGGTAGGGAAGCAGGGCGAATGAAGGGGCAGGAGAAGAAGGGAGGCCTTGGGCCCAGAGACTGAGCTGATATACATGACACGACTCCACACTGTCCCCACAGAGTGGAAAGAATGCCCAAGATTCCTAAACTGTTAACTTGGGGGCTTTGACTTCTCCCCAGAGCTATGCTTGGATTTTGTTTTAAGCAGCATCTCCAACTTAACATGTCCAAAACAAAGCAACTGATTAACACCCTCCAAAATACTTGTGTTTACTTAGTCTTCTCAGTAAATAGCAGCAGCCCAGCTTCTAAGCAAAGGCCTAAAAAGTTATTCTTGATTTTTCCCTTTTTCCCTCTATACTTGTAATCATTCCTTCAGTAAGTATTGCCAGGTGGACTTCCAACTATAATAAAAATGGAACTGGGGTGGGGAGAAATAGGAGAATATGGAATTTAGTGCTGGCCCAAATCCAGGAGTCCTCCCTCCAGTCCTTCTTATTTCTCTGATGGCCCTGCTCCAGGGCCCGAGGCCATTGCCTACCTGGTCTCAGGTCCAGCAGTCTTAAGAACAATATGCTTATCTTCTCTTTTTCTTTACCTGCCTTACCTTCATGTTCACACTTTAACTTCATAAATACAGTCATGTTTCACTTAATGACAGAGATACTTCTGAGAAGTGTGCCTTTAATTGATCTAATTATTGTGAAGCATCATAGTGTGTAGTTACACAAACCTGGATGGTACAGCCAACAACACACCTAGGTTATATGGTGTATACCGTCATACATATAGCCCCTCATTGGCCAAAATATTATGTGGTATATAACTACACATTGTTGAGTAAAAAAGTCCAGACACAAAAGACAACAGCTTGTATGACTCCATTCATGTAAAGTTCAAGCTACTTCCCCCATGATGGTGGGGTGGGGTGGGCAGCAACTGGAGGGAGTTTCAAGGAGGCTTCCAGTGAGCTGTTGTGTTATCTCTTGACCTGGACCCTAAGACACAAATGTGCTCACTTTATGGAAATTCATCAAGTTGCCCACTTGGGATTTGTGCTCATTTAGGAATGAACATTTTTCTTTGATTAAAAAAAAAAAAATTACATAAGTAAAAGCTGGGTGTGGTGCACATGCCTGTAATCCCAATACTTGGGAAGCTGAGACAGGAGCATCGCATGTTTGAAGCCAGCCTGGCAACTTAGTGATGCTGTCAGAAACTTAGCAAGACCCTGTTTCAAAATAAAAAATAGGGCTGGGGGTGTAGCTTGGAGGTAGAATGTCCCTGGGTTCAATTCCCAGCACCACAAAAAAAATTTTTTTTTCTTTTCACATGAATAAATTTTTGAAAAAAAAAAGTAAGCATTTATTTCTAGACTGCGAATGTTTATAAACCATTAAGTAGCTCATATTGTCTGCACTTTGAAAATAGACGCAAAATGTATCCTCTTTCAACACAAATGAATCTTTCCTCCTGTAGTACAAAATCACTCATTTTTTAAATTTGGCTAAAAAATATGGGAATCAATGTATACTAAATGTTGGGAAGTTATAAAGATATCTGAAATATAAAGAATGTTACCAAAACTTGTATAGAAACTATTTGGGTTGGATTATACGACACACGTAATGGAAGCCAGTACTCAGCCCTTTCTTGCAAAATTATACTGGGACTTCCACTAAAGTAAACTTTTCTTATTTCTTAAAAAACTAAAACAAGGTACTAGCAACTCACTTCTCTCCTCCTCCTCCTCCTCCTCCTC
>PVLC010013703.1:0-41032 GCA_004027655.1 Graphiurus murinus
CTACAAGGAATTATGCAGGAATTCCACAAGCAAGAACTGGAAAGAGAAGAAAAACAAGAAAATAGACGAATTCTGTATCAGAATCTTAATGAGGTAAATTGGCACTTTGTTTATTTTTAAGTATATTTGAAGGAGTTCTATAGCTCTTTGAGCATACAATTTTGATATTAGATTAATTATTTAAACAGGTGAAAAATCATTCAAAAATGAGTACTGTAGAACTTTTATAGAAAATTAATAATACTTAGGCTCCCTTAAGAAAGAATGTGAAATATTTGTTTATAATTATTGTTTTCTTTTTTTTAAGCCAACCACCACCTGGAGCTTCACTAATGACCGAACCAGAAATTGGGTTCTTCAACAGAAAATAGAAGGAGAGACAAAAGAATCAAACTATGCTAAGTTGATTGAAATGAATGGAGGAGAAACTGGCTATAATCATGAATTAGAAATGATCAGACAAAAGCTTCAGTGTGTAGCTTCAAAACTGCAGCGTCTAGCCCAGAAAGCTTCTAATAGGTTAGACTTTTCTGTCTAGTCTTCAGAAATGGCATTCTTAGACAGACTAGATTGAGTCTATTTCTTACTAACAGCTAGCCAAGAGTAGAAAAATTGAAACTTTGAAGATAATACATGTTTACATTAGAAGATATTTGGAGGGGACGGGTATTGGAGATTGAACCCAAGGACATTCTCTACCTCTGAACTATACCTCCAGCCCTATTTCATTTTGAAACAGGGTCTCACTAATTTGCTGAGGCTATACTAAAACCTGCCATCCTCCTGTCTCAGCCTCCCAAGTACTTGGGATTACAGGCATGCACCACCATACCCGGCTAGGAGATGATATTCTTTAACAAAATTCATACATCTGAAAATAACTAGCACTTTGATCCAGTGAAAGGGAACTCCTAACATAAGGGACAAGTGCTAAGTGAAATAGAGCATCCCCTAAGCTATGTTTGTGTTAGTAAACACCCCCAACTGTGAGAAAGTCTGTCTTGAAACTTTGTCTTTTTCTTGAAGATTACAGTTTGAAACCATTGATGATGAAGCTTTCGTTTGGGTTCAGGAAAATATTGATGGAATTATTTTACAACTACAGAAATTAACTTACCAACCAGGTGAAGAGGTAAGGCTTTTTAAAAAACACTTTGCATGCTTAAAAAGCAAAGATTTAATAGAAATTGAGTCATTTGATACTGGCAGCCTATCGTATAAGAGTTTCAATTTGATCTTTTTTTGTTTTGTTTTGTTTTAAATATAATGTTTGCCTAATTACATTGACCTCTTATTTTAAAAGACCAAGTTCTTTAAAGAACAGTCTTAACTACTAACTTCACCACTCCAGGAAAACACTACCCTTAAAATTTACCACTGTCTTCACAGTTGACTAATCTAGTGAATCTTTTCATTCTTTTTCTTTATTAACTTCATAGATTTGACACTTTTGACTTGTTCCATATTCTTTTTTTTTCTGGGTACTGGGGATTAAACCCAGGGGCATTCTACTTCCAAGCTATACTCTCAGCCCTTTTTTTATTTTTTATTTGAAACAAAACAAAAAGAGGCTCTCCGGTTGCTGAGAGAATCTTGCTAAGTGGCTGAAGCTAGTCTGGAATCTGTGGTCCTCCTGTCTCAGCTTCCCAAGTACTGGGATTACCGGCATGTGCCACCATGCCCAGCTCTTCCTTCTTCTTAAAACCTTTCTTTTTTCCTTGCATTTTATGTCAGTATTTTCTCGTTTTGCATGTTTCTTTATAGTTAATCAGCTTCATAGATTCCTCTTCCTTCTATCACCTTCCATGTTTTTCTCTTAACAATAAAGGTTCATCCTTTTGCATTGCCTGAGCTCTCACTAGACTTATTTATTGAACATATACTTATTTTGAGCACCTCCTGTGTGCCAAGTACTATATACAAGGTTCTTGAGATAGAATGAACAAACTTGACAAAAATCTTGCCCTTATGTAGATAATCTAGTAGAATGCTTTGCTAGTCTGGACCTTTGACCTGTGGTCCAAGCTAATATTTTCAGGTAATCACTAAACATCTTTCCTTGGACCCCATCATATTCATTTTCTCCTTCCTTCCCTAGACCCCCTTTCTAGTCAAGCTGTCACCCAGGTTAGAAAGCCAGAAGTCACCATAGACCACCTTCCTTATCCTTACTTGCATATCTAAGCAGTCACTAAGTCTTTTGCCTCCTGCCTCCTAAATATCTAGCTCATGTGCCCTTTACTCTCTGTCCTTTAGTCATTGCCTCAGGCCTCAGTATTACCTGAATTGTTGCAACAACTTCCTGAGTTGTCTGCCTGATGCTAGGATATTATATCTTTCCTAATTTACTCTACCTTGCACAAAGGAGTCTTCCTAACATAAATTGTGTTTGTGGCATGTTCTTGCCTAAAGCCTTTCATGACTCTCTATTGCCTTCATTAATGTCTATTATCCATAAAGTGAAGCAATTTTTTATGTGTTCTTCAGATTCTTCTACTTATTATGCCTTTCCCTAGCTTTTTTTCCTGCTGGATAGACCTCTTTCTTTTTTTTTCAGTGGGGATGGGCGGGGGGCGGGTTACTGAGGGTTGAACTAGGGGCATTCTGCCTCTGAGCTGCCCCACCAGCCCTATTGGGTTTTTTGTTTGGTTGGTTTTGTTGTTGTTTTAATTTTGAAATAGACTAAGTTGCTGAGACTTCCTGAACCTACAATTCTCCTGTCTCAGCCTGCCAATTATTGGGATTACAGACATGTACCCCACTCCTGGTTTCTGCCTATTATTTAACCAAGCATCAGTTCATGAAATCTGTTGCTCTTAGTGCTTGTTCACATGTATATATCATTCACATACATTTGTGCTTGCATGACCTTAGGCGATTTTATTTTTCCAGCCCAGTTTAGTGTCCCCAATTACTTCTTGTGGCTCATTGACTGAAAGACTACTGAGGCAAAATGCTGAACTGACAGGACATATCAGCCAACTGACTGAAGAAAAGAATGATTTGAGGAACATAGTTATGAAGCTAGAAGAGCAAATGAGGCGCTATCTACAGACAGGAGCTGGTGGAAATTCCGTGCGTCCTTTTCAGTAGTGCCAAGTTATGGTTCCTGCTATCTGGTTTTAGTTCTTAATTCTGATAATGTAAAAGTATTGAGTATCTGATACATAGCAAAATCTATGGAAATTTTTTTAGGGACAACAGTAGTAATAATAGGTTACTTTGTGGGGAGCCTTCTTTGTACCAGATTATGGGTTAGATACATATGGAATATAGTCTACATTGAGCCTCATATATGAGAAAACTGAACTCATAATCAAACCAAAATCTATTAATCTCCACAGCCAGATATGTATGTGTCTTGACTGACTTCAGACACATGTAAAGAAATGTTCAAAGTGAATGCTGACTGTTCTTTTTAAGTCACTCTGTTTATGACTAAAGTGGAAGATGCTATGAAATTACATATTTCAGTCTAATGAACTACTCAGGGAACTTTAAGTTTTTCCATTAAAAAGCTACAAAATGAACTCCTAGTTTCTATAATTGCCCAACATAAAGATGAGAAAGACCAGTAAGATAAATGATAACATATTTGGGTCACTTCCCTAGGAATTCACTTACCTGTGTAGGTAGATTTTTTTTTTCTCCACTTCTCTAGTACAAGCTCAACATTTGGACATACATAGTTCATCTGTTAAGTCTTTGAATTTTTAGCTCATAGCTCTGCTAGATCTGCTTCACTTTCTCTGTGGCCAGGCTTTCTACCAAGGACTTTCAGTGGTAAAGCTAATCTAGTCAGCAAAGGACCACATACTTAGTGACTACTGATTAGTGTCAATTGAGATTGCCTTTGAGCTTTCCCTATTGAGGTTGAAAAGCAGATATGAGGTATCCATCATGGAAATGTCTTTAATATGTTTACTTTAGATTTTTCTTCAAAAACTTGTTCTTAAAAATCATGTAAGTAGGCTGTGGTCTCTGTAGTCTTCTAGGTTTTCATTTGGTGGTGGTACCAACATTGAAGCCATTATTGCTTCTGAAAAAGAAGTATGGAACAGAGAAAAGTTGACTCTCCAGAAATCCTTGAAAAGGGCAGAAGCTGAAGTGTACAAACTGAAAGCCGAACTAAGAAATGAGACTTTACTTCAGAATCTGAGCTCTGATTCTGAACATATCATCTTAAAGGTAAGAGAAACCTTCCTTCTAGAGATCGTCCTATGTTGTTGCCTTGTTTAATCCCTATCTTAACAGACTGAAGAAATGTAGGTTGTACTAAGGCTGTCTGTGGGTCTCTTCTTCCAATTGTATTGTGATCACAGGGTCATCACTAGCCATCCACAGAAGGTTTTATGGGGAGGCATGTCTGAGGGACCAATTTAAGCTCTATTAATTGTCACAGTGTCAGCACCCAGAGCTGGTGGTCCTCCTTCCCACAATTCCTTCCCCTAATAGACAAACAAAAATGTTACCTTTTCAACTCTTAGGGAGGGTGCTACTTCTGTCGATGTAAAAGCACCCAAGATGGAAAGCCCTCTGAGTAGCCTCTCTGATGCCTAAGAGTGAATATCATGACAGAACTGTTAGTTAACATAAAATACAAAACAAAAAGAAAGAAAAATATTTGTAATATTTATTCCAACTATGGAATGTATGTAAAGGTATGACTCTTACAGAGTCTCATTAACTGTTTTAAAAACTAAATGAGGTAATCCCAGCATTCGGGAGGCTGAGACCGGAGGATCCAGGTTCGTGGCCAGCCTCAGCTACCTAGTGAGGCACTCCGCAACTCAGTGAGACTCAGTTTCAAATTAAAGAATAAAAAATAGGGCTTGGGGTATAGCTTGGAGGTAGAATGCCTCTGAGTTCAATCCCCAGTACCGCAAAAAAAAAAAAAAAAAAAAAAAAAAAAAAAAAAAAAAAAAAAAAAAAAAAAAAACTAAATGAGTTACTATAATAATAAAAATAGTTCTATATGATTAAAAACTCAGATGATAATAGGATGACAAAAGTATTTGTAATAAATATGAATACAGGCTAAAACTCAAACAAAAAGCATAACTGGAAGGTTAATAATCACACTCCATTGATGAAAAAGAGGTCAAGTATAATGGTTAACTTTACATTAACTTTCAGTTTTGCTAATGAAGTAGAAAACAGTGATAGGGCATCTGCCATTCTGTTACTACTGTAATAATTATTATCATTGTCATCTAGGTCATCTTCCCCTAGAGAACAGTTTGAATGCCTTCTTAGTAATACTTTGATGTTCTTCCCTTCTTTAAATATAGAGAATTTATGGCAAATACTTGAGAGCAGAAAGTTTTCGAAAAGCTCTCATTTATCAGAAGAAATACCTGCTGTTGTTGCTGGGTGGGTTCCAGGAGTGTGAAGATGCCACCCTGGCACTGCTTGCCCGGATGGGAGGGCAGCCGGCCTTCACTGATCTAGAGGTGATCACCAACCGCCCAAAAGGTTTCACCAGGTTTCGTTCAGCCATCAGAGTGTCCATCGCAATTTCAAGGTAAAATTTTTGAAAGAAATTTCATTTTATTAGTAAGCTCTATAAAAAGATATTTAACATGTAATCACAGCTACTCTGGAGGCTGAGACCAGAGGATCTCAAGTTCCAAGCCAGCCACAAAATTAGTCTCACTTAAAGAGACCCAGTCTCAAAATAAAAAGGTCTGGGGATGCAGCTCAGTAGTAGAGTGCCCCTGGGTTTAAGCCTCAGTATTGAAAAAAGGAAGGGGGAAAAAAAGGCTACTTGCTATCACTAAAATATGCCTGCTTATTTTTCTGGGTTTTCATCCTTTTAGCAAGAAGTCTTTACACTGCACTGTATAAATAAATCCTCTGAAAAGGGCCTTCCAGGTATACCTAGCTGGTGACTCAGCTGACACATCCATTTCAAATTGTCATTAAAAAAAAAAAAAGACAGAGAGAATAGGGTTGGGGATGTAGCTCAGACATAGAATACCACTAGGTTCAATCCCCAGTAAAACACACACACACACACACACACACACACACACCCCATCACCACCACCACCACCACCACCACCACCACCACCACCCCATGAACTAGCTCAGATATAAGTATAAGACATCATAAGAGGTAGAAGCTTTCTGAAAAATCACCTTAGGCTTGTGCACATTTATTTTCTTCACTACTAAAATAACCTGCTCTTAGCTGGGCATGGTGGCATACGCTTGTACTTGGAGGCTGAGACTGGAGAATCTGGGTTCATAGCCAGCCTCAGCTACTTAGTGGGGCCCTCCACAACTTAATGAGACCCTGTTTCAAAGTAAAGAATAAAAAATAGGACTAGGGGTGTAGCTCAGAGGTAGAATGCCCCTGGGTTCAATCCCCAGTGCCACACACACAAAAAAAGAATAATCTGCTCTTGGTTCTCGGGCATGGAAAGCCCTGGCCTCACTCTGCATTCAGGCCAGAGGTCGGCCTTTAGGGCATTGGACTCTGCTAATGATTTGTCACCTGTTTTGTAGTAGTTCCAAGCCAGGAACTTTGCTATTCATTTTGTATGTGGTTAAAGTGGAGTAGACTCCGACTACCTTGTAGGACTGTGTGGCCCACTGTGGTCCTCTGACCTGGCTCGTAAACACCCAGACTCCTTGGCTCCTCCATTTCCCCCTCCCCCTTTTATTTTTCTAGAGCCAGGCAGAGTCCCAAAGAAATTTTGATTTTTAAAATTCTATTCATCAGGTCACATCTGTCATGGGTTTTGCTCTTTTCTTTTTCTTTGAAAACTATGACAGTTGTTTAACTGGAAGCTGTCTGAGATTACCTAATTCAGAGTCTCAGTTCACAGATGAGGAAACTGAGACAAGAAGAGATTATAAAACCCACAGGGACAAGCAGCCAGGTCGCACACCTCCCCATGCAGGCTCTCTAGGAGATCGGGTTCTCTTATTGTTGGCCTTCACCCTTCCTGCTGCCCCGCCCAACTGTAGTCTCACAGCTCCAGTTCCTCGCTTCTCATTCTTTTACCACCTTGTCAAGTAAGCCAAGGACAAGTTCAGGGAATACACTATTCTTTTACCACCTTGTCATGTAAGCCAAGGGCAAGTTCAGGGAATACACTGCTCAAAAGATGTGATGCCTGCTTGAAACTCTACAAGCAGCTTTCTAGTGGGGAAGAACAAGCGGCACAGAGAACTAAATGAGAGGTCATAGGAGTTAGCCAGTCATTATGATTAGAGGAATTTGAGGAGAGTCCATGAAAGTAGTATAGAAGCTGCTATTGACGGACTTTCTTCTGTCACCCTCTTTTTCTTGTCCTCTTTTTGTTCACTGTATTTTTACCCTCCTAAAACAGCATTGGGACAGATTGGAATTAAGAAATCAAAACTGCATCATGCATGGTGGGACATGCCCGTAATACCAGTGCATGGAAGGCTGAGACAGGAGGATCGCAGGTTCAAAGCCAGCCTCAACATTTTAACAAGGCCTTCAGCAACTTAGACTGCTTCAAAATAAAAAACAAAATAGGACTGGGGAGTAGCTCAGAGGTAGAAATGCCCTTGGGTTCAATCCCCAGTACCACCAAAAAAAGAAAAAAAAAATCAGCTGTTGCCAGGTGCAATGGTGTGCACTTTTAATCACAGTGCTTGGGATCCTGACAGAGGAGGATCACAAATTTGAGACCAGGCTCAGCAATTTAACAAGACCCTGTTTCAAAATAGAAAGGGTTAGGGTATAGCTAGGAGATAGAATGCCCCTGGGTTCAATCCCCAGTACCAGAAGAAAAAGAAAAAGAAAAAAAAGTCAAAACTGGTTCTCTAAAAAGCCCTGTGGAGCCAGGTGTGGTGGCACACGCTTGTAATCCCAGCATTTGGGAGGCTGAGACTGGAGGATCCGAGTTCACGGCCAGCCTCTGCTACCTAGTGAGGCACTCCGCAACTTAGTTGAGACCATGTTTCAAAATAAAGAATAAAAATAGGGCTGGGGGTATAGCTCAGAGGTAGAATGCCTCTGGGCTCAATCCCCATTGCCACAAAAAAAATAAAAAGCCCTGTGGGTCAGGATGGGCCAGGCAGCAACTCATGCAACTGGTTCACAATAGTAATACCTCCTTTCCTATTAAAGACAACATTGTATTGTGTTCCTGATTCCATGGCCACACCCCTTCTCCAGCTTTCTCAGCTCACTGCCAATTTAATAGTCTTTTTGTTCTCTTCCCCTCTTAACTTTCATTTTCCTTTCTTTTTTCTTGTTTCCATTAATTCCTCTATCTACTTTTGTCTTTTATCTCGTGTTCTGTTTATCCCTAAAGCCAGAACATGATGCTGGCAACACTAGAGACCTCTGTGGAAAAGGGGGTAAAGGGAACTTGCAGCCCTGTTCTTTTGTTCCAGTTGATTTTGCTATAGACCAGAGGCATTTACATAGTTTTGGATTAATCGGTCATGTGATTGTGTTGAAATTTGTTTTGTGGTCTTACTTAAATGAATTTTGTGGGAGGTATACATGTATGTGCTGTGAATTTTTATTTTGGGATCTCTTTTAGAATGAAATTTTTGGTACGACGGTGGCATCGAGTCACAGGTTCTGGTTCCATCAATATTAACAGGGATGGCTTTGGACTAAATCCAGGTGAAGTCAAAATAGCATATTTTCTTATGTTTATAACTCTCTAAGATTTCCACAAGTGTAATATCTCCCAAATCACGAATTCTGGAGACAATGCCCAAAGACAGAGCCCTTATAACTAATAAGGCTGGGGACCTCAGCATTGTAAAGAAAGCAATAATAGCTGACTCTTATGGAGCACTTAGTCTACACTAAGTCCTGCTTTTTCATATATTTTCCAAGCCCTATCATGTAAACATAATTACTGTTATTCTCACTTTACAGATGAAAAAAATGAGCCATAGAAAACACATGCTATTTGCCCCAGATTACCCAGTAGGGGTAATGGAGCTAGGACCACATCCTGGCAGTCTGTCTTCAAGGCCCAATCTCCTTACAAATACATTTAAGGCTCTGGTTCAAGAGAGCTTTGCTTTTAGTCATGTAGAAGAGTTATGGTTTGAAGTTTTCACAATCTAGCCATATCAAACAGTTTCTGAGATTACTGATAGGTTTTATAAAAATGGCAACTGGTAAAATTGCTTCTCCTTACATCTAGAAGGAAATAGGTAAAAGGACTTGAACGTTTCAGACATATGTGGTCAAAAGCTGGAGAGCACACCATTATGGAGGATACTGCACACCTGTGTTGTATGGTGGTACTAAACCCCTTCAGATATTATACCAGTAGCTGAGCAACGGAGAGGAGGGAAACTCTCCATGAAAGTATTCTGCAAGCTGGATATGGTGGTGCACTCCTATAATCCCAATACTTGGGAGGCTGAGACAGGAGGATTACAGGTTCAAGGACAGTCTCAGCAAGTAGTGAGTCTCATCTACCTAATGAGACCCTGTTCTAAAATAGAACTGGGAGTGTAGCTCAGAGGTAGAATGCTCCTAGGTTCAATTCACAGTACCAAATATCAAACAAAAATAAAGTATTCTGCAGTACGCTTTCTTACACTGAAACATCTGAAATGTTTACTGAGTTCTCTGTTGTATTAAAAGTTAGCAAATCTTGATTGCATTTTCCAATAAACATCAGTAGAGTGATAAAAAGATTATGTTAGTCTAATATTTTTTATCCACACCATCTTTTCCTCCAAACTATACACACTCAGAAAACCCTCACTTCTTGTTATAGCTAAAAGGTCTTTTAAAAAGAAAATATTCTAATTCAGTATTTTTTCTTTGAAGCATAGTCCAGATATCGGAAATAATCATATTCAAACATAAACAGAACACTGAAAGCTAAATTTTTATTTGTACTATTATTTCTCTTTAGAATGAAGAAAATGACCATGAGACATAGTACAGTATATATAGTACACTAGTCTTTTGAGCCCCTGTTTTGTAAAAATTTTCTAAGGGCTTGGTATTTTTTTCATTACAATGGCATATTTTGGGCTCCTTTAGGTGCTGAAAAGACTGACCCATTTTATCATTCTTCTGGTGGGCTGGAGCTCTATGGAGAACCAAGACACACAACATACCGCTCAAGATCAGATCTGGACTATCCTAGGTCTCCTTTACCATTTCAGAACAGGTAAGAATTTGATCAAACCTGCCTGGGGTCAATATATTAATACTTAACAAAGAAAGATGGACACTGTTAGGGCTTTGACTTCTTTGCATTGCAAGAGCTACACATCTTTAGTTATATGTAATGTATATAACCTACAGCCCATAATCAAAGATAATTTTTGAATTTGTAAATGGTGTCTAAGGTTATAGGAAACGGAGTTGACCAAATATTACTTAATATATGCCATGGTTAGACATTGGGAAAAAGTATTGACTAAAATCGATGAGTCAGCTGGGTGTGATGGCATATGACTATAATCCCACCAGTACTTGGGAGACTGAAACAGGAGGATCTCAGGTTCACTGACAGTCTCAGCAACTTAGCAAGAACCTTTAGCAACTTAGCAAGGCCCTGTTTCCAAATAAAAAATGAAATAGGGCTGGCAGTGTAGCTCAGAGGTAGAATGACCCTGGGTTCAATCTCTAGTACCAAAAAAAAAAAAAAAAAAAAATTTTTTTTAAATGAAATCAATGAGTCACTAGCCATTACAAAAGATATTACAGTCTGCATGACAAACATGTCCAGCATTTATGGAGAACCTCTGATAGGCTTTATACTAAGCATTCTTAGGAAGATTTAGTAGCTTCTTTTAATTTATTGAAGAATTATCATCCCAACTTAGAAGTATGGAAGACATATATTAGGT
The DNA here is from genome assembly GCA_004027655.1 of Graphiurus murinus. Lineage (NCBI taxonomy): Eukaryota > Metazoa > Chordata > Mammalia > Rodentia > Gliridae > Graphiurus > Graphiurus murinus. Next base: position 10,825 of record PVLC010013703.1, read on the forward strand.
AGTGTATAAGTGACCTAGCTATGGGGGTGGGGGAAGAGGCAGGTTGGTGACTTAGTTACATCATTTTTGATAATTTGGATTCATATACATACTTTTAATCCCTAGGTACACAGGAACTACAGCTGATTTAAATCCTGGCTCCCTAGCATGTTCTCAGCTTCAGAATTATGATCCAGACAGAGCCCTGACAGATTATATCACTCGGCTGGAGGCACTACAAAGACGACTTGGAACTGTACAGTCAGGTGATCTAAGTTTACCCACTTACTGGAAGCCATAGTGCTAGACCCACAGCGCTTTTTCAAACTCTTTGACCCTTATAATCAAGTGTTTTGGTTCAGTACATGTGATATCAAATAGCCAAAGCTTACACTGTGTAACCTGCAGAGAAACTGACTTTAAAGAATTTAATGCAAGATACGTAACATCCCAGATCCTTCTTACCCCCAGGAGATCATTCAGGAGATTGATCAAACAGAAAGCATGATGAGCATTAATGTGCAAGGTACTCTGAGGCTACAGTCTACTGGAGAACATGTCCTTTAGCAATGCATGTACAAGGTTGTAAGGGATGGGGAGGAGGAAATGCAGTTGCTGTGAGCACTTAATGCAGCCATTATCCCCACTACTGCAGGGAGCTTTTATGTATGATCAAAAAAAAAAAAAATTTAAGACAGAAAGTCATTTTTCTCTCCCCAAAACACACCCAAGCCAAGCATGGTGGTAGACACTTGTAATCCCACTTGGGAGGCTGAGACAGGAGGATCAGCCTCAGCAACTTAAAGAGGCCCTCCACAACTTACTGAGACCCTGTTTCAAATTAAAAATTAGGGCTGGGGTGTAGCTTGGAGGTAGAATGCCCCCAGGTTCAATTCCTAGTGCCACAACAACAATAAATAGACGTATGAGGTATAGAATATACAACCTTCACTTACTTTGGCACAGAAACCAGTCATAACTTTAATATTCTTATTGGTGCATTATAGTTTCATTATAATGTAGTTCACAGTGATAGTGACATACATGCACACAGCACTTGGTGGGCTTTCCCCCCACCTCCCTCTCCACTCCCCCCGTCCCCACACAAGATATTGAGGTTGGCATTGGTATTCTCACATATATAAGTGTCCATGGGAGTGATTCTTTCATTGATTCTCCCTCTCCCCGCACCCACCAACCCTCCCCAGGACCACCATCACTCCACTGGGGTTTCTCTTCCATTATCAAGTCCCTCTGGTGTTCCAGTTACTCCACATGAGAGAAAACATATGACCCTTCACTCTCTGTGACTGGCTAACCTCACTTAACATAATGTTCTCTAGGTCTATGTATTTCCCTGCAAATGACGTAATTTTGTTCTTTATGGCCGAGTAGAATTCCATTGTGTGTATATACCATAATTTTGTAATCCATTCATCTGTTGAGACATCTAGGTTGGTTCCATAATTTGACTATTGTAAATTGTGCTGCTATAAACATGAATGTGCATACATTACTATTCTGATTTCAGTCCCTTTAGAAAGATGCCCAGGAGTGGTATAGTTGGATCATATGGTAGACCCAATCTCAATTTTCTGAGGAATCTCCAAACTGATTTCCATAGCAACTGCACTAATTTGTAATCCCATCAACAGTATAGAAGAGTTCCTTTTTCCCCACGTTCTGGCCAGCATTTGTTGTTTGACTTGATGATTGCCATTCTGATTTGAGTTAGATAGAATCTCAGTGTAGTTTTGATTTGCGTCTTCCTGATTGCTAAGGATGTTGAACTTTGTTTTTATATATTTATTGGCCATTTGTATTTCTTCTTTTATGAAGTATCTGTTTAGTCCAGTTGCCCATTTCTTGATTGGTTTTGGGGTTGTTGTTGTTGTTGTTGTTTTTAAGTAAGTCTTTTAAGTACTTTCTATATTCTAGATACTAGTCCTCTGTCAGAGGAATAGCTGGCAAAGATCTTCTCCCATTCAGTAGGCTCTCTCTTTAGATTCTTGATGGTTTCCTTTGATGAACAGAAACTTTTTAGATTAATGCCATCCCATTTATTAATTTTTGTTTTAATTTCCTCAGCTTTGAGGGTCTTATTGAAGAAGTTTCTACCTGTGCCTATATGTTGGTGTGTTGGACCTATGCCCTCGCCTAGTAATTTCAAAGTCTCTAATTTCCACATCTTTGATCCATTTTGACCCTACATCAAAATCGATTTGAAAATCAGTTCACGTATGAATAAGACATTTTAAGGACAAAAGCACATTTTTTTAATGGAGGATAAGAGTAATTTCCTGATATGCATAAATTAGCCTGGATTAGGTAGCAGTTTAATGTGAAATCATTCAAATATCCTATTTTTCTTTCATAGGTTCAACTACTCAGTTTCATACTGGCATGAGAAGATAATCCTTTGAAACATCATCAATTGAAGTGATTTTAAACAAATTACCTTTTGTAAATCAATGGTTCTTTTGTGCTTTTGTATTGTGAATATTCAATGGGACCACTACAAACACAGCTTATGATTGTATACAAATCTCTTGCCAGCACATGAAAACAAACTGGAATTTGTATATATAAGCATTGTGTATGTATTCATGCACAATAATCATTAAATTACATGTATATTTGTGGAATGCTAATTTAAATGATTAAATTATAAACCTTATGTATTTATCAGGTGGGTGAAAAGATTAAACTTTTGCAAATTATGATACTGCTGAATGTGTAGCTTGCGGTGTCCTGCACTTTTCTTATAAGGCTGCTGAAGTTACATGTTTCTGCCTAATATATTTGCTACTGGTGATGAAGACAGAACATATCACTTGTAGAGACTTATTTTTGTATAATGGTAGAAGTTTTGAATTTTATGGGGTATTTTGTCAAAGTACTGAAATAAAAATGACTTCACCATTTTCACCACACTGTATTTGAACCTTCTTCATTTTACCTTAGCCATAGTTCTTGGTGCATATCATCTCAGTACTTATTTCGAATATGCAACACTTAAGGTGAAGCTATAGATTTCATCTCAGAATAATGCTTTTAAAGACTATATATATATATACACAAGAGAGAGACAGACACACTATCCTTTGCAATTCTCTAATAGAGAGGGAAAGAGGATTGCAAAGGAAACTATATAGAGAAAATTATCAAGCATTAAAATAATTTTTGTAGCTGGGCATGGTGGCGTATGCTTGTAGTCCCAGTACTTGGGAGGCTGAGACGGAGGATTGCAAGTTCAAGGACAGCCTTAGCAAGTATGAGACTACCATCAACCTGGTGAAACTCTGTTTTAAAATAAAAATAAAATAGGGCTGGGGTGTAGCTCAAAGGTAGAATGCCCCTCGGTTCAGTCCCCAGTACCCCCCCCAAAAAAAAAAAATTGTGTGTGTGATAATTCACAATTAAATAAGATTCTACGATTGGGTCTGATAACTACCATAAACTTCAAAGTAGTGCTTCAAGAGATCTGAACATATGTAATTTGATATGAAATACTGCTAATCCTACTGTAATTTGAAGCCTGAATTCATAAATGAAGGAAATACAAAAACTAAAGTTAGAAATTAGTGCAAATAAAGATGTAGTCTTCTCCATGTTCCTAAATTCCCCAAACTCTACTCACTGAAGCACTTTCCAATTCATGAACACAGACAGTATTTTTCTCGAACAATTTTAATGTGTAAAGTTGTGTAACAGCAAAAATTTGGTCTTCACGATTAGAGTTTGACACAAATCTAGCCTCTTACACAGAACTGTAATATATACATAAGGGAAAATATTTTGGCTTCATCTAGTAAAAACAAGTTATGTGGTCAAATCACAGGTATCTCATAGGCCCCCAGATAAAATCTGAATTAGGTTGATTCCTAAAAATAGGCTTCACAGAATATGACCAATAATACTATTTACCAAGGACCCTGCTTCACAGTACCTTATCTTAAAGCCAGAGTTCCCTAATCTCAGACCTTAGACTTTTAAAAAGGTTAACTACTTGAACAAAACTAGTAATAGAACATCCTTAACTGGGCTCTGGAGAGGAAGCAGGGAATAACCTTGAGCCAAAGAAGACAGAAAATTATCCCAATGGATTCGATTTTGGATTTGCATATAGATGTGACCATGTGGAACCAGCTACATATTTACTGGATGGAGAAATATATAATATTTGATAATTAAGATAGATGGGTGGTCTTCAGTATTGTTTTTGGAAATATGATTATCAAAGCATGGTCCTAGATCTCCTCAACTTCTTTTAGTACTGCTTCCAGTTAAAATTTCAAATACATTTTTCTAAACATAACTCCATCACTTGCTAAGCATCATAATATCAAAAAATTAATAGTATTCTCTTTTATTCAAAACTTTAAGTTTATCCCTACCTTCTCATCCTCGCACACAAAAATTACCCAGGTAAATTAATAACTGTGGCCCTCTAAGTATTTCACTGGACTTTTTCTATACCTCGCAGAACTAGTCCCAGACTTGAAGCTCCTGAACTTATTTTCCAAGAGCTATATATATTTTTAAAATTAATACCTGGAAGTTGTATTATTTAGAATCTGCTAATTACCTCTATCCTCCTGAACAATTTTTTTTTACTAATAAACTTTGGCTTCCTTAAAGCACTTGTACTAAGTATCAAAACTATTATAAAATGTTTCAAATGCCATTAGATTTGATAGAATCATTCAGTTAATAAAATATTAAAAGCATAAATTAAACTGGCTTTTAGAATTTCATACTCAAACAGTGCACTATTGAGAGTTGTTTCATAAACTTCGTTCTCCTGGAATTCTTTTGCAGCATACAGTGATGTATCACGTTAGTTCTTTGCAGCACTTCATTTTGATCTTCGTTTGTAACGAATTACTGGGTTCTCAGGGGTGTGAATCATAGTTGTATAATTCACAGTGGGAAAATATCCATCAATGAGATCAAATTCATATAAACGAAGCAAAGTAGACCAAATTGTCTTAATTTGAACATAGGCAAAATTTTCCCCAATACAACGGTGACGCCCTGTAAAACAAAAAAATTAATTTCTTTCAGTTTAAACTATTTCTCATGTCCGTCAGCCAAATAATATTTTGTTTTATCTACATACTAAGCGGCAAATGCACAGAGCATAATAGAAAGATAACATCTTTCACATAAAATAATATAGTTAATTTAGAATTACAGGATACTGTCAGTATTTTTAAGAAAACAACACTTTAGAGCCAGTTATATTACAGACTTTTCCAAAGACTTTTGAAATTTAATATCTATCTGGGTTTAAACATACAGATTTGAATCATAAGATGATAATCTAGTTCGGAATATACTAAACTATCCTTAGTTCCTGTCCACAACAGCCCTAGTTAAAAGTCAACATGAATTTCCTGGTCAAAACTTCAAATGCCATTGCAATTGATTATAGAAGAAAAAAATATTTAAATAAGTCCAAAGTAATAAATATACTGAGATCAAAATTTAAAAAGTCATACTGACCAAGCTAATTTAAAATGCATAGGGAAATACAAAGGACCTAGGATATCCAAAGAATTTTTAAAATGAATCATACTGGAGGACTTAAAATGACTTCAAATTTGACTTTTTAAGACCAAGGTACAGCCACCAAGACTGTGGTACTAGAAAGGGATCAACAAATACAGTAAGGGGACAGAGCAGAGAGCCCAGAAATATTTTCATGGTTATTTGATTATCATCAAAGGTGCTAAAGCAAGCCAATGAGAAAGTCTTTCAACACATAGTGCTGGAAGAACTAGATACTATAAAAGAAAAAAAAAGAAAATGAACTTCAATTCCTATCTCACACCATACTCAAAAACTAGAGCCAGTCATACTAGGAGGCTGAGACGGGGAGATCATGGTTTGTGGCCAGCCTCAGCAACTTAGTGCGGCCCTGTTTCAAAATAAAAAATAGGGCTGGGGGAATATAACTCAAAGGTAGAAAGCCCCTCCCTGGGTTCAATCCCCCATATCAAATACACACACACACACACACACTAGTTCAAGATGATCATACTCAAAGAATGCTAGCTAACACCAAGTTTTAATAGAAAACAAGAGGTCATTTTCATGACTTGGGACTATGCAAAGACAGTACTAGAGAGAAATAATCATTTAAAAAGTTGATAACCAGAATTATTCATCTGTCAAACTCACTAAATGTTGACTTAAGATTTGGGGATTTCACTGTAAAATTTATATCAAGAAAAAATACTGAATGCTTACTACATTTTTTACTTGGCCCATTACTGCACATACTTCTAGGAGCCACATTTAAGAGGAGTGTTTACATACTGGCCCATATTCAAATATAACAAGGAAAGGTAATGACTTATAGGAAGGACATTTAAAGGTTATTTTTAATAGCAACAAACTATCTAGGCATGGTGGCGCATGCCTCTAATCCCAGTACTTGGGAGGCTGAGACAGGAAGATTGCAGATTCAAGGATAGTCTCAGCAACTTAGTGAGACCCCATTTCAAAACAAAAAATAAAATGGACTGGGGGTATAGAAACCTCTGGGTTCAATCCCTAGTACTGAAAATGTATATATAGCAACAAATGAAGTATTCTAATACTTCTAGTTATAGAAGAATCAATAAATTCTGATGATTAACAAAATATGAAAATGAATGAACTACATGCTATGTGCACCAATATAGATAAACAGCATGATTACAAAGTAAACAAATGGTTGAATCTATGTGGTGTGCACCTATAGTTCCAGCTACTTAGGAGGCTGCAGCAAGAGGATCGCTTGAGCCCAGCAGTTCAAGGAAACATAGCAAGCCTTGTCACTTAAAAAAAAAAAAATGGTTGAAGAAGTTGGAGATACTTAACACAACTGTATTTCTCCCCCACCCCACCCTAATCAAGTCCATCCAGAACCTCAGAATGCGAACTATTTGGAAGCAAGACCTTTATATATGTAACTAAGATGATGTCTGAATACTGAGTTAGGGTGGGCCCTAGAACCAATGCCTGGTATCATTATAGGAAGGCCGGATGAAGACAGGCATTGATAAGGAAGAGATCCCATGATGACAGGCAGCGACTGGAAGGATGCGGCTCTAAACCAAGGACTACCAAAAACCACCAGAAAGACAAGGCAAGACAAGGTGTGGCCCTGCCAACACCTTGATTTTGAATTACAGCTTTCATTGTAAAAGTAATTTTCTGTTGTTTTAAGCCACCCAGGTTGTGGTAATTAGTTGTAGAAGCCCTATGCAAGTAACACAACAATGAAAAAAAGATTAAAGGGACATATCTGCATTCAAATATCTCAGAGATACACAATATAGCTTCAGAGACCATGCTTAAGACCAACTATAAATGGGATGTTAAAAGGACTTATTATAAGCTTCTAAAAATGACAAGTGACCAAAAACAGAATGAACTATCACATTAGGTAGCTTACCAATACATTACCTGAAAAGTTCAAATGGAAGCCAGAAGATTACCAGTTTAGGAATAGTTCCTCTCTTGGGGCAAAATGTGGACTATAAAACGAATGTCCCTTCCACTGCTGGTAACAAGTTATCCCTCTATATTGTTATATACCACACTGATAAATTTGTTTATTTATTAAAGTTAAGATCTGATGGTCCCAAAGGACTTTATACTTTCCTTTACATAAAAAAGTTATCTGACAATTTTGATATCTCTGGGAAGACCAAATCAGAAGCCACAGAATACAGTTTAGCATAACTAGAGTACCAATAGATAGATTATTGGCAGAATAAGGGTCTGCCTAATTTATTTTAAGATCTTACTGGAAATAAAGTTTGTCAACCCACGCTCGACTTGCCCCCCCCAAAATTATTTTTGGTACTGGGTATTGAACCCAGGGGCTTTCTACCTCTGAGCTATATCCTCAGCCCTATTTTATTTTTTATTTTGAAACAGGGTCTCACTAAGTTGCAGAGGGCCGGCCTCACTAAGTTGCTGAAGGTGGCCTCGAACCTGTGATCCTCCTGTCTCAGTCTCCCAAGTACTGGGATTACAGGGGTGTGCTACCACGCTCTGCTTGACTTGCCCAAATTTAAAGACCATTTTATCAAGAGGATTTTCTCAAAGAGCCAAAATGTTGACTTAACAATCTAGAAAAGCTTCAGTTTTAAAAGGCTGCCTTTGTTCTTTTCTGAAATAGTAATCCCTTATTCTATTTAACCTGAAATAATCACCTGAATGGTATGCTAATGCCAATGGTTCTTTAAAATAGAATTCACTAAAGAGCTTTAAATAAGCTGGGCGTGGTGGCGCATGCTTGTAATCCCAGTACTTGGGAGGCTGAGACAGGAGGATCTGGGTTCTCGGCCAGCCTCAGCTACGTACGTAGTGAGGCCCACTGCAACTTAGTGAGACCCTGTTTCAAAATAAAGAATATAAAATAGGGCTGGGGATGTGGCTTGGAGGTAGTATGCCCCTGGGTTCCATCCCCAGTACTGCAAAAAAAAAAAAGAGCTTTACTACTACTAGGGAAAACAAGAGTGGGCTATAAAAATTAAATCTAATAAAACTAGATAGGTTAGAAGGTAATGGAGCATTATTTCCCCTTCCTATAAATGAAATGTTTTTTCTAAGTTGGGCGTCGTGGTGCACGCTTGTAATCCTAGTACTTGAGAGACTGAGACAGGAGGACTGCAGATACAAAGCCAGCCTCGGCCACTTAGCGACGCTCTCAGCAACCTACTGAGACCCTGTTTCCAAATAAGAAAATCGGTCTGGAGTCATAGCTCAGAGTTAGAATGCCTCTGGGTTCAATTCCCTGTACCAAAAAAAAAAAAAATTTTTTTTCAACTTATAAAGATTTTACTACTACAGGAACACCCTTAGGAGGAAAGGGAAAGATATTTACAAATAAAACTTATATGGATTATTTTGACAGGGACAAATCTGTTATCAAAACAAACATTTGAAATCTAACACGTAATCGTCTTACCAGCTCCAAATGGCACATAGGCAAATTTCTCTCCCGATGCCGGGTTGTCCTGTAAGTAGCGATCAGGATTAAAGTCCAGACGTTCTACCCAGGAGTCTTTAAGTCTCTGATTGACAGTGGGAGAAACACACACCTGGTGTCCTGGAGGAATAGTATACCCGGCCACAGTCTGCAAATGAATGCAACACATTTCAATAGAGAATTTTTAAATATGCCACCAAATACTCAGATCACTGTATAAAAAAACATTACATACATGAGCTATACATCTATTTAAAAACTGACTAAATGATAAGCCAACTAAAAATTATTTTAAAATGATTTCCAAGTAAAGCAACATTCAGTTGGAAGTAAACATACACAAATCAAACTCAATGCCTCAGAGGTAGAGTAGAATTTCAAGGAGCCTTTCATTATCTGATTTATATATTACATACTGTTAGAATTTTTCATAATATGGCATTTCTATTTTTTAAAACTTCAATTGTTAAAATAAAGAACATAATAATTAACTTTAGAGATTAATATATATACTATGTGCAATTATATAAAAATTGTTCATATATTTAGTATAAACTTAAAATCATGTAGACATGATAACTATTCTACTTTTTTTATATTTAAAAATTCTCTTTGAGCAAGGTACGGTAGTACACACCTGTAATCCCAGTACTTGGGATGCTGGAGGATCACAGGTTCACAGCCAGCCTCAGCAACTTAGAGAGGGCCTCCAAAACTTAGACCCTGTTTCCAAATAAAAAATAAAATAGGGCTGGGGGTGCAGCTCAAAGGTAGAATGCCCCTGTGTTCAATCCCCAGTACCAAAAAATAATAATAATAATCCTCTTTGGTATTATTATATGTCTTCTTTTTGGTAAATAAAAACTGGGGCACAGAGCCGGGCATGGTGGCGCACACTTGTAATCCCAGTACTTGGGAGGCTGAGACAGGACGATCGAGGGTTCACGGCCAGCCTCAGCTGCTTAGTGAGACCTCCACAACTTAGTGAGACCCTGTTTCAAAATAAAGAATAAAAAATAGGGGTGGGGGTGTAGCTCAGAGGTAGAATGCCCCTGGGTTCAATCCCCAGTACCCTCCCACCCACCCCCAAAAAAACTGAGGGCACAGAAAAGGAGGTCAAGCCAAGAGACTCACCTGAGGTGTTCTGGCCATTCTCATCATGGTCATTATAGGAGGTCTAAGTCTTAATGTTTCTTTTATGCAGCGATCAAGTATATTTAGATCCTTGAGCTAAAAAGAGAAAGCATTTCCTGATTGTTTTACAAATATTTAACATACTTCAACAGCATAAAAAAATTATTTTAAGATAGCTTGCATTCTGGATCAAGGTGGTTGAGATTATCATGTTCTATCACCGTCCATGGTTAGCAAAGGAATAAAGGAGGACAAGATAACAGGAAGAGGGGCAATCACCCTGAAAAATACCATAAAGACCTACAAATTCACTCCTCCAAAAAATGAGAGCACTAACAAAAATCGTTAATGTCAACTTTTCACAACTCTTGAAAATTAACCGAAGGCTTGTAACAATCTAAAGAGTGTTAATTCATGAAGAAAAAAGCTAAATCTTAGCCACGTGTGGTAGCACACACCTGTAATGCCAGAGTTTGGAAGGCTGATACAGGAGGATCACAGTTTGAGGCCAGCCTTAGCAGCTTCACAAGACCCTGTTCCAAAATTAAAAGGGATGGGAGTATAGCTGGTAGAATGCCCCTGGGTTCAATCCCCACTACCACACACACAAAAAAAGGCTTTCCCAAACTCTTCCAAAAAATAGGATAGGGAATACTTATAAACTCATTCTGAGAGCAGTATTACCCAAATACAAACGCAGTCAACATCACAATAAGACTACAGACCAATGAATACAAAAATCATCAACAAAATGCTAGCAAACAGAATATAGTAACATATAAGAAGGAGTATTCTCAGAAGGATTTATCCCAGAAATATAAGAAAATCAACATAAAATGCCATATGAATAAAGGACCAAAACATAAAAATAACAGGAAGAGGCCGGGTATGGTGGTGCACGCCTGTAATCCCAGTACTTGGGAGGCTGAGACAGGAGATAATCACAAGTTCACAGCCAGCCTCAACTACTTAGTGAGGCCCTCCACGACTTAATGAAATCCTAAAGAATTAAAACAGGGCTGGGAGTGCAGCTTGAAGGTAGAATGCCCCTGGGTTCAATACCCAGTACCGCAAAAACAAACAAAAAACAGGAAGAGGATATGACCAGGGTATGCTTCAAAGATGGAATCTCAGGTTGTATGTACAGTGAATTGTTTTCCTTTTCTGCTCAGCAAGCAAGGTGTAGTGTTTGTGAATTTCTAGTCCCCATTACTATCGCCATCACTTTTTGGAAATCTGCCCAAGCACAGGGATTCTGGACATACAGAATTCTAAGAAATTCAGAGGCTCTCCACTTCATAAAACATACCTCACATAATATCTGCTTTTTGTGTGTGGTTGGAGCTTGAACTCAGGGGCATTCTATCTCTAAGCTATACCACCAGCCCTACTTTATTTTTTGTTTTGAAACAGGGTCTTGTTAGGTTGCTGAAAGTCTCACTACATTGCTGAGGCTATCCCTTGAACCTGTGATCCTCCTGTCTCAGTCTCCCAAGTACTGGGATCACAGGCATGTACCACTACTTCCAGCTTCATAATATCCTCTTACCTACAGAAGTTAGACTTTGAAGTTGAGGTAGTACCACAGAAATTACCCAAAGATCCATAAGGCATCAATCCAAAGCATATCTGATCAAGTTTAATGGAAAGAAGCAATAGCAGGCTATTCTATGCAGGGTTATGGGGAACTTTCTAAAAACAGAGAAGCTTTATCAATTTAACCTAACCTATATAGAAAACTTCAAACTCCCTTTTTAAAAAGGATCAAATTAACTGCAGATACTCAATTATAAGGCAGTAATGAAACTGAAAAATCCAACAAACCTGGTCATAAGTTAAAGGAGGTAGATTCTCTCCACAAACTGTATTCTGTTCTAAATAACATTTTTCTTGAAGTGTTTTGTCTCTCGCCAAAAAGAAGCCCATCCAGGCACTAGTAGTTGATGATGTATGTTGTCCCGCCAAGAGGAGTCCAATAAGCATCCCTGCTATTTCATCATCTGTCAAAGGACGTCCATCCCTGCAGAATGAATCACATACACCAACTTAACATTTTGGCAGACATGTTTCATGCAGTAACCTTTAAATAAAGGGCCATTAGGAATGTTTTTCAGGTATAATAGTCTTTCATTTGCCTAGCACATGTTAGAGATTTCCCCCTCATGAAAGATATGAACTAACAAAAAAATATGATTTTTGATTACAAAAGATTTCATTAGGGTTTAACAGCAAATTTTTACCATGCCTAATCATGGGGATTACTGTAAGGCATGAGATCCCAGTACTTTATGTTTCAACAATTTTAAAAGTCCACAAGTCATAGCTACCAACTTATTTTGTCAAGATCCTTGTTTTTTACCAGAAATATTATTTAACTGTGTTTTAATATGTAGTTTCCTGCTTCAGTTTAATATGTAATATGAACAGCTCTTACTTGTATGTAGACTCTAGTAATGTTTGAAGAATGTCATCAATTTTTTCTTCTGACTGCCTGCGTTTCTGGATTGCCTTATAAAAAATATTCTTGATTTCTCGATGAGCTCTGTCCCTGCGTCTGTAATTTAAAGATAAAAATGATTTTTAAAAAATAATTACTTTCCAAAAAAAATAATAATTACTTTCCATGATCAAATTCATTTTGAAAACCCAAACCTAGTTTAAGGCAACCATATTTAACTAACTTTAAAATAACTGACAAAATCTTATAACCAAGAAAAAAAGGCATAAACATCTTATATTAAAAATTTCTAGCCTGGTGTGGTGGTGCACACTTGTAATCCCAGCATTTGGGAGGCTGAGACCGGAGGATCCAGGTTTGTGGCCAGCCTCAGCTACCTAGTGAGGCATTCTGCAACTTAGCAAGACCCTGTTTCAAAATAAAGAATAAAAAATAGGGCTGGGGATGTAGCTCGGAGGTAGAATGTCCCCGAGTTCAATCCCCAGTACTGCAAAAAGAAAAAAAAAATTCTTTAGTTTTTAAAGGCAAGAACAGTGCTTTATCATACACACTTGAGATTCTTAACACAGTTTTCTAACTTAATTCCTAAAATCAGCATAAAATTCCTCTAAAAGCACTTTTTAGTTCAAGAAAACTCTTAAATTAACATGAAATTCCAATTTTAACCAAATTAGTTCTTGAAGCATAGAATCACTCTGGTTCTGCAGAATTTGATACTACTTTTCATTTTCTAAAACAATATAGTTTTAGACAGGCAGGGTGGCACACACCTATAATCCCAGTGCTTGGGAGGCTGAGACAGGAGGATCACCAAGTTTGAGGCCAGCCTCAGCAACTTAGCAAGACCCTGTTTCAAAATAGAAAATAAAAAGGATTGGGGGCATGGCTTGGAAGTAGAAAACCTCTGGAATCAAACTTCAGCATTAGAAAAAAGCCATACATACACATCTGTAATACCTCTATCTACCTATCTATATATATATATATATATATATATATTTTTTTTTTTTTTTAAACACGGGTGAAAATTCTAGTAATTTCAGAAAACAAGCTTCAACTCCCAAAGCTTTACCTTTAAACAGAGTTCTCACTTTGTAGCAAGTGCCATTATCCTCAATTGGCAGGTACCAGCATAAGCTCCCCCAGCCAGTGTACATGGAGCTAGATTTTAAAACTAGGCATTTGGACTCCCACATCTCCCCTTAATCAAGCTCTCTAGTGAAAACTCCTGCCATATTTTATTTGCAAGACTGTTACTGAGGATAAACTAACATAGTATATACAGAAAGGAAGAACCCATTCAAACTTAACAATGTGAACACAGAAGACCCAGGAAAACTAAGGCCTACTTAAGAAAGTGGAGTAGCTGGGGGTATAGCTCAGCAGTAGAGCACATGCATAATATGTACAAGGTCCTGTGTTCAATCCCTAGCACCAAACAATAGATAAATAATAAACAAGTAGAAAATAAAGGAAATAAGTTGGTTAAATAAGTTAGTCCAAGAAAATTAGAAAAAGACTAGGCTATCCTAGCAAGCTCAAGAATAATGACATCCATTATCCAGCAGATAGGGCAGGTGGAAATAGGCTGTATGCACATTTACAGAGAGCCTACTAAGCTCCAACAGCTGTACTAAGCGTTACAGCAAAATATACATAAAAGCAATTTGAAAACTGCAATGCTCTTTACAAATATAGAGTACTATGAGTTCCTGAGAACTCTAGAGAACCTCTTCTGGTGGTCTCTTTCACTCCCACCCCTTTTACTCTGCAATTAGATCGATGGGACAGAAGCAGAAGGAAAGGGGAATACCAACTGAACTCCTCCTCACCCCTCACCTAAAGAGAAATGATTAAGCAAAGGTACAGAATGCCTACTAATACGCAAGACACTAAGCTATACATCAAGTCCTAGGGGCAATATTTCTTGGCATGAGAGACAGTCACTGCCCTTAAGGAAATCACAGTTCAGGTCACAAAAAGAAAGTCAGACAAAGGCACAAATATCTAAAGCAAAGAAGTGTCACAATATGCACACTATATAACCATCAAGAACTTCCAAAGAAGTGCTTAAAAAAGAATTGCATCACTTTGAGGTATGGCTCAGAGACTTTCCAGAGTATATGGAACATGTGGGATAAGTGTGCTTTAAAATATTAGGATAGACAACAAATCACCTTTAAATAAACTGAACTTTACCTGAAATGAACTCCCTACACAAAGAAAACCTATCTTCAATCTTTATAAAAGAAAAGACTTGAGCCGGGCGTGGTGGCGCACGCTTGTAATCCCAGCATTCGGGAGGCTGAGACCGGAGGATCCAGGTTCGCGGCCAGCCTCAGCTACCTAGTGAGGCACTCCGAAACTTAGTGAGACTCGGTTTCAAAATAAAGAATAAAAAATAGGGCTGGGGGTATAGCTCGGAGGTAGAATGCCCCTGAGTTCAATCTCCAGTACCGCAAAAAAAAAAAAAAAAAAAAAAGACTTTATAATTGCCCCAAATGTGAAAGCATACCAACATTACAGTAATTACACACAGTTAAATAAGTTCAGTATCTTCTTTCTCCATACCTGAAACTAGGCAGAGGCAGCCAACCTGGCAACAGCCAGGCTGCATGGCTAAAACCTCCATCCAAATCTGCATACAGCTGCGCCACCTTCTCATTCAGTTGACTTCGGATTTCCTTTCCATGTAAACAATGGCTAGCTGTTAAAATAATGAGCTCAGAAAGAGCTTCAAACAAATCTGGAGGGGGAAAAAGGTCATTCTGATTACTACTTTCGAAAGTCTTGAAATATTGTTTTCTCAAAAATATAAAGGAACTGTGAAGGAAAATTAAGAATCAAAATACTCAACAAACAAGATCCTATTCATATCACACACACAAAAAAAAAGCCTACTGACAGATGTGGCTATGAAGAACATGGAAGGCAATAAACCAAATTACGGGACACACATTGCCCCTCTGGACAGTCAAAAGACGGCACAAAGTCATCCACAAAGTCACCTCATTCATGAGCTCTTCATCTTGAAAAGATAAAATGGAGGCCAACATGTGGCTATCTAATTTCTGGGTCACGGCACAACAAAAGCAGAAAAAAGGTACATGTGAGGACAATATTGAGGTACTTCCCAAGGAATGGTAGTCCAAAGACCAATAATTGGATTTCTCCCAGGTTAAATGTAGGAAGAACAAGACTAAAAAGTGAATTCTTGGATATGTATATAAAAGAAAACTGTAGCCAGGGGTGGTGATGCATGCCTGTAATCCTAATACATGGGAGGTTAAGACAGGAAGACTGCAGATTCAAGGTTAGCCTCAGCAACTTAGTGAGGCCCTGCTTCAAAACAGAAAATTAAACAGGGCTGGGGGTATAGCTCAGAGGTAGAATGCCCCTGGGTTCAATCCCCAGTAGCAAAAAAAATTAAATAAAACTATAAATACCAATCAGTATATCCCAACACTGAATAAAGATGCACCTGGCAAGCACACTTCAATGACACTTAAAAGCCAGAAAGTTAGCAGGCATGGTGGCCCATGCCTATAATCCCAGTATTTGGGAGGCTGAGACAGGAGGATCGGAGGCTGAGACAGGAGGATCGTAGGCTCTGGGCCAGCCTCAGCAACTCAGCAAGTCCCTTTGAAACACAGTGAGACCCTGTTTCAAAATAAAATAGGGTGGTGGGTGTAGCTCGGAGGCAGAATGCTCCTGGATTCAATCCCTAGTACCACAATAAAAAGGAAAAAAGTCACAAAGTTTAGCCAATTAATTCTCTGTTCTTTATGTCTACACTCACCTAATGAACTTCCAGTCATGTGACTTCCCAATTAAATTTGCCAAGAGAGATGATCAGCAAATATTCTGGTCTTCTTTATGCTATATACCTTACACGTATTAACCTGGCTCTAATTTACACATCAGCTTCTTCTATGGTTAGAAAATGTTATCACATTAACTTTAAGCATACCAAAAATAAAATCCAGTCTGGGCTTCCAACCCCAGAAGGTGGTGAGCTGCTGTCCTGGGACCTGCTGGCCTGTGAGCAGGTGTTGCTTCCTGCCATGTGTACTTACTGTAGACAGTATAAAGAACTCCAGACAATCAGAACACTTCCACTCATTAGGTCCACAAGCACTGTATTGTATTTTATATAAATACACACACACACACACACACACACACACACACACACACACACATACACATAGCATACTCTAGTTTTCTTTTCACAGAAAAGTATGAAATAGGACAAATGCAAAACATTTTGCTTACTTTTTTCTCCACTTTCTCCCCAACTTTGAAAATATTCCTTTGTTTCCTTTTCAATTATAGAAACATACTGTTTAAAGTGGGCTATGTTAAGGCCAGTTTTTAATATTTTCTTCTGCTCCAAGAAAATCTTAAAAAAAAATTAAGGATATACAGCATTAAAATACATTTCTGTTTTATCATTAAGACCCACAAGGTTGTTCTAACTGTATAACATTCAAAAAATTCTGAAAAGTTGAAAATAAAAATAGTAAGAATATTTTTGAAACTACCACTAGATATGGGGAACTTAGAGCATCTATGAGTATAACTGAAGTAACATGTACAAAGAAAGCATCTGCTACAAAGATCCTAGACAAATACATTAGGAATTCCACCTCCTGCATGCCTGCCTGCCTTCCTATGTACCTTCTCCCCACTAACTCTAGGGCTTCTTTTTCCTATTCTGCCTTTCTTCCAGTCTTCCAACCCAGGTGGCGCCAATACAGTCTCCAAAAAGGTTCATGATACTTCAATATTACTTTTGTTCCCCTCATATATTCTCCCACGTTTCCAAACCCCCCCCCCACACACACTGATACTATCTTCCACAGGTTTAATTACAATATAGTCTAAATAAAATAAATTTATACTAAGACAACTAATGGTAAACCCTTTGGGACATTTTTATTTTAATAAAATGTGTGGAAAAATGAAATTCCTGAGCACAGGGATTTTCTGATTTTCTTTGCTTTTGAACTTGAGGAGAACTATTCATTCCCCCACAACCAAAAACATCATTTAATGTCAACTCTTAACTGCTATACTTGGGACTGGGCTACATGTGTTATAGTCACAGCCAGAACCCACACCAAGCAGCTCAGCCAGTTATCTAATTTATGATTTATATCAACTTACAACACTTTAATATTTGACTTCAGAAAGGAAACACAAACATACATACCCCACAACTGAAGATGCTACACTAAAAAGAACTTCTGACATGAGCAAGTTTTTTTTGTTTTGTTTTGTTTTGTTTTATTTTGTGTTAGTGGGGATAGAACCCAGGGGCATTCTACCTCCAAGCCACACCTCCAGCCCTATTTTTATTCTTTTAGTTTGAAACAGGGTCTCACTAAGTTGCAGATGGCCTCACTAAGTAGCTGAGACTGGCCACGAACCTGTGATCCTACATTCTCAGCCTCCCAAGTACTGGGATTACAAGCATGCGCCACCACGCCAGGCATAGCAGTTTCTAACTCAAAGGTCTTATGTCAGAATTTCAGGCAGGACTGGGTAGGTAGGAAGTTCCTTTGATAAAATAATGGAATTTTCTTGTTACCTTCTCAAATCAAATTCCAAAATGCTGAGTTATCATTCCACTTCTTTGTATAGGAACTCTTTAAAATTTGTTTAGCCTATGCCAGTAACTATAAGATAAAATACTCCTTATGAGTTACCCATGGTTTTTCTTCTTTTAAATGTATCATGATTCTTCGGGACTAAATTGTTTCTGCATTTTAAATGTGAAAAATTACAATAGTAGCTAAAACTATTATAGTAGAGTTGCTTTATTCAAGATAACAGTGTCACCTACTGCATTAGGCACATCGTACGCAACTCCTTTTCCAAATACAGGTGTTGTCAGACGACTGTAGACATCTTCTGCATTCAGGTCTTCATTTTTACTATTAAATAGTAGTGCAGCAGCATCACTCCCCAGAAGGTAAGTAAACGTCTTGCCCACCATGGTAAAACTAAATACAGGTCCATACTAAAGAGAGAAGAGTAACCATGGTTATGTTATAAAAAGACAGGCAGCACTCAGATACTAATTTCTTAAATCATATACAATAATACATTGTTGAAAAATAAAACTTTCATAAACTTTAAAACAATACTTTTTATCTTGCCAAACTTCCCCCTCTCATCTTTGTCCAAATTTATAAACATTAGACATCTAGTGTTTATCTACATTATACATCACAAGTTAATTTAATTGCTCTTTCATTGTCTGATATATGGGTAATGAGTCAGAGCTTTGCCTCTTTGGGGTTTTTTTGGTGTGTGTGTGTGTGTGTGAGTGTGTGTGTGTGTGTGTGTGTGTGTGTGTGAGTGTGTGTGTGTGTGTGTTTTACTAGGGACTGAACCCAGAGGCTTTCTACCTTCAAGCTATGCCTCCAGTTCAATTTTTTATTTCTTATTTGAAAACAGGATCTTGCTAGGTTGATGAGAGTCTCACTACTTGCTGAGGCTGTCCTTGGACCTGCAATCCTCCTGTCTCAGTCCCCCAAGTACAGGGATTACAGGAGTGCACCACCACGCCCAGCTGCTTTTTTGCTTTTTATTATAGATAAATCTGCAATGAACATCTATGAGAATATATATTTTGCCCTCCTTTGGTTAAAAATAAAGTTACGTAGCGAAAAGATACGACCTTTTCTATAGCACTTGCTATGTGGAGACACTAGAAGTTAACTTAGTTATCAGTTTTATACTATTTCACTAACACATGATTTCATTTTGTTGTTGTTATTGTTATCTTGTTAGGTTAAAAGTTTTACCTTGTAGTGTTACTATTATTATCAAAGACTAGACTCAGAGAATAAAATCATGAAAATTCTGCCCCTGGCTCAGAAAGCTTAATCTATCAGAAAGATAAAAATTAATCAAATAATCACATTTGCAATGTGACAAGTATTAGACAAATGACAGCAATTCTGTCATGAGAACCTAAAAATGAAAGACCTAAAGAGGAAAAGCCACCAGGCTGAATCTTGGACCAACAGGAGTTAGCCTGGCAAGCAAGGATGCACAAAGGTGCTAGAGGTAAGAGAGAGGGGAAGGAAGACATGAGGGTCAGGAGTCAGACAGAGCCAAGACCATCAAGAGCCTGATAAGCTACAGTAAGGATGTTTTTCCTTATAAGCAA
This sequence comes from Graphiurus murinus, assembly GCA_004027655.1. Classification (NCBI taxonomy): domain Eukaryota; kingdom Metazoa; phylum Chordata; class Mammalia; order Rodentia; family Gliridae; genus Graphiurus; species Graphiurus murinus. The sequence continues at coordinate 30,571 of PVLC010013703.1, forward strand.
TGGGAAGCTGTGGAAGAGTTTTCAGCTATGTGGGGAAGACATATTAATTTATGTATATTTTAAAAGAAAGAGACAGGTGTGGTGGTGCACGTTTGTAATCCCAGTACTTGGGAGGCTAAGATAGGAGAATCCAGGTTCGTGGTCAGCCTCAGCTACTTAGTGAGGTCCTCCACAACTTAGTGAGACCCTGTTTCAAAATAAAAAATAAAAAATAGGACTGGAGATATAGCTTGGAGGTGGAATGCCCCTGGGTTCAATCCCCAGCACCACAATAAATAAATAAATAATTAAATAAATAAATACCTCTGTCTATTGTGTGCAAAGAATGGAGGGGTAGGAGCAGAAGGATTGCTAGAGGACCAGTTAGAGAACATTGCAGAAATCTGATGGTAAGCATTTGATACAAGGTAATGGTGAGACTGCAGATAGAAGCAGACAGATAACTAAGTTACTCTAGAGGGAGAATATTCCTATTGTGATAAGAAGAAAAGAAAATAAGATTATATAGAGATAGTAGATATATACATTTGAAATTAAGAACATGAGAGTTCTTATTGGATAGATTTAATCACTCTTTAATAAGAGACAAAGTCATCTGCTTTGAGGAAGAAGTAGAAAGATTCAGAAAAGTGAAGGTCTGAATTAGTCATTGTGTTGAGTGGGAAAGTTAGTCAATCACAGGAACATAATACAACTGTTGAGCAGAAGTCAAATTTCATGCAAGGTAGGCAACCATGAAGTTAGGAAGAAACTAACTGGTGCAAGGAAGAAAATGAGTAACTGGCTCCCTCCACAGTTGGAGTTTTGCCAGGTGAGCCCAGCAAAAAGATCCAAGGGCAAGAAAACTAAAGGTATGGGCAAGAATGTTAACTGAAAATTATGGATTATGGACCATGGACCTAAAATAAAAAAAAGAAGGAAAACGAAGACACAAGGCTGATAGATAAGGAGAAAAGCAAATGGGAAAATGGACTAGAAGTCAAACAACGATTATAATCAAAGGAGATGCACAAGCAAACCAGAAGAAAGCATGGTCTAAGAATAGAGTCATAAATTAAGACTGTGAGGTTAACAAGAGATCCAAAGTAGGACTATGGAGTAGATGGTTGAACTGATACAGGAAAACTCACTAGAGAGAAGAGCAATGCCTGAGCTATCATGTGGGTCATCGAAGTGGACAGTGAAGTCACAGAAGATATACCAAATAGGTCAGAAAATTTCAGATGCATAGTTAAGAAAAATGAGGATCAATTTTATCACTTTTAGCTACAATCAGTGAAAACAAAATTTAGAACACTGGTTTTTAAACCATAATTGCCAAAACTACAGGTTTCCTCGGGGGTATCTCAGAGGACCCTTCGGACACTAAGAAAACCTAAAAGGGAGGGGTTTGCAAGGCCTCTCCATCTCTTAAACCATCACAGCTTCAATTTTGAAGCATAAGGTGATGATTTGGGGAAGGGGGAGCGGTAGTGGGGATTGAACCCAGGGGCATTCTATCTCTGAGCTACATACCCCAGCCCGATTTTATTATTTTGAAACGGGGTCTCCCTAAGATGTAGAGGGCCTCATTAAATTGCTGAGGCTGGCTGTGAATCTGTGATCCTCCTGTCTCTGCCTCTGAAGTACTGGAATTACAGGCATGTGCCACCATGCCTCGCTGAGATTTTTTTTTTTTTAATGTGCTGCCATTTAAAAAATAAGTTTGAAAACTAGTTTTTCTTTTTTTCCTCTAATTATTTGGAAGCCTTACCTTCTCATATGCATTTTCTAGGAATTCGATTGGACTTTTTCCGAATGCTATGGCATGTCCAAGGAATGGAATTGGAGAGAAAATGTATGGTGGACTTTTCTGCAAAAGAAAAAAAAAAAAAATAAGTTCTCATTTTAAGAGAAAAACCCAATTTAGTTTCATGACCAAACAATTAAACAAAATTTGCCTTTAATACTAAAAAAAGTTACTAAAAAGTGAAGCATCAAAAGTAACAAGAATAGCCAAACTGCCAACATCTTAGCTATAGTTAAAAAGAACAGAAACTCAAAACATGGTACAAGATAAAGAACTAGAGAAACAGAAATGCACTGCAATATAAAATGATGGACACTAACAGAAATACCCAATATTACTGATGGCTCCAGACAACTTTTCTAACTAGTAGCCAAAAAAAAAAACCACCCAGGGAAGTCAAACTATAGTTTCTTCACTTATACTACTCACAATTTTAGTCCCAGAATCTTGCCTAAAGAAAAAAAAGGGAGGAGGGAGGACAGTAACTTGAAGAGAAATGTTTGCTTTGGTTTTGGTTTTTGTGTTTATATGTGGTATTGGGGATGGAACCTAGGAGCATTCTCCCTCCAAGCTACACCCCCAGTCCTATTTTTTTGTTCTTTATTTTGAAACAGGGTCTCTCACTAAGTAGTTGGCTGGCAGCCAACTTGAAATTGTCCTGTCTCAGCCTCCCAAATACTAGGATTACAAGTTTGCGTCACCACACCTGAGAGAAATGTCTTAAGCTATATTTATGGTGAACAGAAGATATCTCATGCATCTCTCACTGCAAATTAACTAGATCCACTGATTTTAAAGTAAATCAAACCTAGCAGACATTTTTTTAGTATAAAAGGTACTTTACAGGCCACAAAATGAGACCCACAGATTACAACATCAAGTCTCCTGGAAATCAAACTTGAAATGATGAAAAAGGATGACACTCCCCAGCTCTTTGGTGGTCTCAAAAAGAAAGGAGCACCACAAACTCACAGCACTCCTCAGACAATAGCACTCCTCAGAACAACTTTAAGCACTGGAGGTACCTTTGGTCTTTCTAACAGCTTTAAGCACTGGAGGTACCTTTGGTCTTTCTAAAGATTGATTCTTCAAAAATCACATGTGTGGAATAATAGTAATTCTGCCTCCTGTCTGTTATGGTTAAGGAGACCCTCAGCAACTTAGCAAGACTGTTTCAAAATTTTAAAAAATAACAACTAAAAAGGTCTGGGAGATGTAGCTTGGAGGTAAAATGCCCCTGCGTTCAATCCCCAGTACCAAAAAAAAAATTATTTTTAAAGGTACTTAGTAAAAAGCTACTTAGAACTTGGTGCTAAATGCAATGTACTTGGCTTGCACATTCCACAGTCAGTAAAAGTAGTTTTAATTACTAAGAGTGCATTCATTAAATATATTTGGGAGGTTTAAAGCGATTGGTCAAAAAAGCCCCTAAATTACAGAAACTGGTATTTTAATATCATAGGAAAGCTCTTAACACAATTTAGTTATCCCGCACTACAAAACCTGACATCCCTCTTGCTGATCGCCAGTAGGGGCAATGCCACAGCCCGCAGGACACTGAACCACTCCCTGCAGCCAGCCTACAGGAAGACGGCAACTGCCAACAGCATCAGCATCAGGACCCTCACCAAAGGTCCCAACGCCGCGATGACGGACAACATGGTCACCAGGGCGCTCAGAACCATAGCCAGGGCTGCCAGACCGGCAACCACTACCTAAGGCCACCAGCGCTGCAGCCCGCACGGCCATTACCACGGCCACAAACGACAAGCCCGACACTGGCCAGGACCAGAGAGGCAGCCAGAGCGGCCACAGCTAGAATCGCCACGGCCCCCCAGCACCGAGGCCAGCAAGGCCACAGTGGACACGACGGCCAGAACCCCAGCATCAGTCCCCCCGCCGCGGCCACCAACCCCTACCCAATGCACCTCCACCAGCGCCAGGACCAAGAGCACGACCTCCTCCCAATCCCTGCTAGCTCAGCCAGCGAGCCGGTCCCCGTCCCCTCCCGGACCCCAAGGTGCACGCACCGCCCCGGCTGGCATCGGAACCAGGTGGCTAACGGCGAGGCGAAACACGTAGACCAGGCTGAGAGTGAAGGCGCAGGCGATGAGCAGCATGGACAGGAGGTTGCCGCCGGTCACCCGCTCCATTGCCTGTCCCAGCACCGACCCGCCCGCCTGCAGTAGGCCCAGCAACACCATCCTGGCCGCCGCCGCTTGGCCCTGCGGGAGACACAAGAAGCCAAGTCGCCGCCGCGCCTCCGAACCGACGGAGCGGACTAGCGGGCGAGGACAGTCCCAACCAAGCCCGCCGGGCTCCTGGGCTCTCGACCAGACTCTTCCACCGCACGCCCGCGCGCCACCGCGTGCGTCATGGGAGGGGCGTGGCTAGAGGTGACCACGCCCCCCTGTACCAGCACCGCTTTCGCAACCCGAAGTCTCCTTGCGCCAGGGAGGGGACTCGAGAAAACAGGTTGCGCCTGTGGCACACAAGGGTTGGGGACCGCAGAGAAGTTGGCTTAAGAGACTACCACCCCTGGGAACCGCCAGCCGCCCGGCCTGCCTGCGGGGTGCGGAGGCGGCACACCGCGCGGGAGGAGCCGGGCGGAGGGATCTCGGGGCGGGGATGCGGCGCCGGCGGCGGCGCGCGCTGTGATTGCACCGCGCTCGTCTGAGGTGATCTCTGCCTATGTCGCGTCAGCCGGCGGGGGGGCTGGGCGCCGCCCGGCCCGCGCGGGTCACCCACCGAGGCGGGCCCGGGAGCTCGGAGGCCCGAAGAGCAAGCGGGCTTCTGGACGGCGAGGTCAGCCCGTCCCATCCCAGTTAGATCAGTTTGCCAGGTATTGCTATAAGGCCATAAAGTTCACACAAGATAGTGACCAGATGTGCCGTGTTCTTCCAATGTATAGATGTTACAAAAACGTGTCTACTCTTTGAGGCCACGTTTCCCAAGAACGCCCGTCATTCTGAGGGGTAGTAACCAGTAAGATTTTGAAACAGGAGTTCAATCCTGAAGCCACAATCTGCCGATCTCGTTCGCTCCCGTGATTTCACAGTCTGTTAAGATCAAATTGAACCTTCCTCCCAGTTCACTAACACAAGCTCTTGACCAGATGCATTTATTCAATCGAGGTTAAGAACTAGGTTTAGTCCTAAGCTGAGGATTCAGCAGTGAAAGCCCAAACTGCAAGGCCTTCCGGAGAATGAGTAGGAAGGTCCAAGTGCCTGCTAGATGCCTCTGTCTAGAGATCTAATGTTCATCTCTCAGTCATTAAACCTAAAACTAAACTCATCTACTCCCACCCCTCTGCCAACTTGCCCTCCTATAATGTCTCTTTAGGAAGGGCACGACTAAGCACGGTTCACCAAATCCTATAATTATCCAACCTTAAAAATGTCTCCATTCCTACTGTCATTGCCTTAGGATAAGGCTCTCATCATCTCTTGTCTGCAATGGTATCCTATCTGGTCTTCCATGTCCAGGCTTGTCTTTAACGTGTACACTACTGCCACTTCTTGAATCATTAATATGGGTTTGGGCTATAACCCCAAAAGACAATTCTGAACACCATTTTCCCAAATGTCGAAATCCTGGAATCAAAAATCCCTAAAATCAGCTAGATGTAGTGATACCCACCTGTAATCTCAGTACTTGGAAGGCTGAAACAGGAGCATAGGTTTGTAGCCAGGCTCAGCAATTTAGAGAGACTCTAAGCAATGGAGCAAGCCCTGTTTCATAACAAAAAATAATACGGGCTGGGGGTGTAGCTTGGAGGTAGAAGTCCCTGGGTTCAATCCCCAGTACCACAAAAAAGAAAAAGAGAAAGATCCAAAATCTAAATCCTGAAAGATCAAAATCCTGAAATATAATTCTGGAAAAAATTCGAAATACTTTAAAAGTTATTTATATTGTTTAAAGAGAATCATGTAAAACACAACTAAACACTTAATAGGCCATTTTACACACACACACACACACACACACAAAGGCAATAACAACATTTCCTTTGTTTGTGGTACTGGGGTTGAACCCAAAGGAGTTCTATCTCTGAGCAACACCTCCAGCCATAGAAATAGAGTCTTGCTAAATTGCCGAAGGTCTCATTAAGTTGCTCTGGCTGGCCTCAAACCTACCATTCTACTCTCTCAGCCCTCCTAGTACTGGGATTACAGGCATGCACTACCACATTCTGCTGGCAATAACATTTTTTGCAAACATAAACATTCAGATATACTAATGATATTTACACTAGTATAATAGTAAGGAACAGATGAATAAAGAAACAAGCCAGCCAGGGTGTGGTGGTGCACACCTGTAAACCCAGTACTTGGGAGGACAGGAATATCACAGGTTTGCAGCCAGCCTCAGGAACTTAGTAAGGCCCTCTACAACCTAATGAGAAAAGTAAAATAAAATAAAATAGGGCTGGGGGTATATCTCAGAAATAGAAAGCCCCTGGGTTCAATTGCCACTACCACCAAAAGAGAGAGAGAGAGAAAGAAAAGAAACCAGTGAAAAAATGAATTGTATAAGGGCATATCACTACGGTTGGTAATTATGTGCAACTCAGCTTTATCACTACAATCATTTGAAATACCATTATGACAATGCAAGTTTTGAGACTGATCAAAAATGTCTGAGTTACCAGTTAACTACCACTGCATGTGGAAGGTAGTCCAAAGAGCCAAGAGCTCAGAGAACATTTCTTTGTTGAGGAAGTTACAACATGCTTACATACACACACAATATTTATACACAAAGTGAGCATGTAATGCCCCTTTTCAGGGTCAAATTTGCAAAATAAATAAATAAAGCAAATTAGAACTATCTAAAAGTCTTTACACAATTTATATTTTCAGTATTGAAAGAAATGGGAAGATGAAATACATAGCCTGATGAGTTGTAAAAAAGAATACTAGCCAGGCATGGTGGCACACATTTATAATTGATGTGGGAAAAAATAGTTAGAACCATGGAAATAGTATTAGTTAAGAATTTAGACTTAGGCCTACAGCCTCCCCACCCCTCCCGCAATGCACGACCCTGAGATCCTAGGCTAGCCTGCTGCCATGGCCGACAAGGAAGCAGCCTTTGAGGATGCAGTGGAAGAACGTGTGATCAACCAGGAGTACAAAATATGGAAAAAGAACACCCTTTTTCTCTTCGATTTGGTGATGACCCATGCTCTGGAATGGCCCAGCCTAACTGCACAGTGGCTCCCAGATGGAACCAGACCAGGAGGGAAAGATTACAGCATTCATCGACTCATCCTGGGGACACACACATCGGATGAACAAAACCACCTTGTGATAGCCAGCGTACAGCTTCCTAATGATGATGCTCAATTTGATGCATCACACTACGACAGTGAGAAAGGAGAATTTGGAGGCTTTGGCTCAGTTAGTGGTAAAATTGAAATAGAAATCAAGATCAACCATGAAGGAGAAGTAAACTGGGCCCTTTATATGTCACAGAACCCTTGCATCATTGCAACAAAGACTCCATCAAGTGACATTCTTGTTTTTGATTATACAAAGCATCCTTCTAAACCAGACCCTTCTGGAGAGTGCAAACCAGACTTGTGTCTCCGTGGACATCAGAAGGAAGGCTATGGGCTTTCTTGGAACCCAAATCTCAGTGGGCACTTACTTAGTGCTTCAGATGATCATACCATCTGCCTATGGGACATCAGTGCCGCTCCAAAGGAAGGAAAAGTGGTTGATGCGAAGACCATCTTTACAGGACATACAGCAGTAGCAGAAGATGTTTCCTGGCATCTGCTCCATGAATCTCTGTTTGGGTCAGTTGCTGATGATCAGAAACTTTTGATTTGGGATACTCGTTCAAACAATACTTCCAAACCAAGCCATTCAGTTAATGCTCACACTGCTGAAGTGAACTGCCTCTCTTTCAGTCCTTATAGTGAGTTCATTCTTGCTACAGGATCAGCTGACAAGACTGTTGCCTTATGGGATCTGAGAAATCTGAAATCTAAGTTGTATTCCTTTGAATCACATAAGGATGAAATATTCCAGGTTTAGTGGTCGCCTCACAATGAGACTATTTTGGCTTCCAGTGGTACTGATCGTAGACTGAATGTCTGGGATTTAAGTAAAATTGGAGAGGAACAATCCCCAGAAGATGCAGAAGATTGCCCACTAGAATTGTTGTTTATTCATGGTGGTCACACTGCCAAGATATCTGATTTTTCCTGGAATCCCAATGAACCTTGGGTGATTTGTTCTGTATCAGAAGACAATATCATGCAAGTGTGGCAGATGGCAGAGAACATATATAATGATGAAGATCCTGAAGGAAGCGTGGATCCAGAAGGACGAGTATCCTAAATATGTCTGCACTTGAGATTTTAGACTCCCCTTTTTTCCCTCTCAACCCTGAGATTGATTTAACACTGATTTTGAGACACACAGACTTTGTTCAGTGATCCCTAAAGGTACCACCAATGCTATTAGCCCAAACAGTGGGTGTTTTCTAAATATTAACTGGGGTACTTGATTCAACAAAGCCAGACTTATATTTAAATTTTCTTCAGGAATTTTGTAGTACCAAACCCAGGTCTAAAGTAACTACAGAAAGGGGAATATTATGTGTGGTTATTTTTCTTCTTAAGCTATACCCCCAAGTTTTTCAGACTCATTTAAGTAAAGGCTAGATTGTGTAAGGAATAGAGCCAGGTGAAATGGGTGTCTGAGCCATGAAGTATAAATACTGCAAGATAACATTTTTATTCAGGAATTAGGGGAGAGTCAAGTCATATAGATTCCTACTCTAAACTCATCACATCTGACTTTACAGAACACACATTTTCCTATAAAAAAGTCTCCTCTTGGTTTCTTCAGTTAAGTCAAAACTACATTTACCTCCTTCCCCATATATTTTTGCTTGTTGGTGTATTTCTTGCTGTTTTCATATTATTCATTTCCTATCTGTGAAATGGTTTTTGTTGTGTGTTTTTTTTTAAACTTGGGACCACCAAGTTGTAAAGATGTATGTTTCTACCTGACAGTTGTACGACAGGTGGACTGTCAAGTTGAGAAGAGTGAACTGATAGCTTGTATTTATTTTGAAAATTAAATTAATCCTTGATAAGAGTTGCAATATTTTTAGGAGTTAGTCTTTCACCACTAGGTTTGATACCATCACCATTTGGGTGACCCGTTTCACCAACAGGCCTGTTACTCTCCATGACTAACTGTGTAAGCGCTTATAATGGAATAAATTGCTTTTCTACATAACTTCAAAAAAAAAAAAAAAAGAATTTAGACTTAGAATAGAAGAAAAAGGAATTCTCCACTCCCTCCCCTAGCTGCCAGGGTGCTGACAATTAATAAAGAATGTAAACAGGGAGGGCTTGCAAATTACTGAAACCAGCCCCTCCCTTAGGCATGCCAGAGACCTGAGCAGCAGGGGTCATCTCTAAACCTAAACAAGGCTGCACCAGCCCAGTCAGGCCTTGAGACAGGGCCTTGAGTTAATGCATTCTTTTTACTTTTGGTATCATGCTCCTGCAAGGTGAAAGTGTAATAAATCTCACATTTTTCCTTTTCCCTTCTTCTCAAATTAAGTGACCAACTAACTTAACTGTATATAAGGGTTGAAATGTCTGTTCCGCGCCCAGAGAGTGGGAAATTGCCCAACCTGGTCATCAGCCATTGATTAAAGGAAGACCTGCTTATCCTATTTTTGGCCTCCTGAGTTTTCTTTTGTCTCTGAGACTAGGCTTGTGGGGAGCACTCTCCTGCAACATAATCTCAGTACTTGGAAGGCTGAAACAGGAGAATTGTAGGTTGAAGGCCAGCCTTAGCAACTTAGGCCTTCTACAACTTAGATGTTGTTTCAAATTAAAAAATAAAATAAGGCCAGGGTTATATCTCAGAGGTAGAATGCTCTTAGGTTCAATACCCAGTATATAAAAAAAAAAAAAAAAACTATTTTTATTTTATTTTTTAATTGGTGTATTGTTATCATACATCTTTGTTAAGTACTGAAAGACCCAAAGGGTCCCCAGAGGCCCCTTCCTTGTCCCAGAACTCATGACAACCCAATCACTCGCAGGAGATGCTTCTTGATGCAACCGCAGGAGGGAGGTTTTATTCAGAAACCAGCGCTGGGACCCAACTCAGGAGTTGAGTCCCGAGCAAGGAATTTAGGCTTTTTTTTTTTTTTTTTTTTTTTTTTTTTGCGGTACTGGGGGTTGAACTCAGGGGGATTCTACCTCCAAGCTATACCCCGGCCCTATTTTTTATTCTTTATTTTGAAACAGGGTCTCACTAAGTTGCAGAGTGCCTCACTAGGTAGCTGAGGCTGGCCTCGAACCCGGATCCTCCGGTCTCAACCTCCCAAGTGCTGGGATTACAAGCGTGCACCACCACGCCCGGCAGGCATTTTTTATAGTCTAAAAATGCATAGTCACACAAGCAAGCACGGGCACATTCAAGGGCGGGAAGTATGCACGTACATGATTGGATTATTTAAACTTTTAAACACAGCAAACCTATAGAATTTAAACATTCATCAAAAAGCGGGAAGCATGTCTTATCTACGGTATGTCCTGCTTTTCCCCCTGCCCGGGTCAAGCTGTTAATCAGGTTATCTGGGCCATCTGGTCTTTACTTGGCCCTTTCGGCCTCCCCATGGGTACTCAGGGCT